>CM074806.1:430125-441612 GCA_037447605.1 Zygnema circumcarinatum
AGGAAGCACTGGTCAACCCTAATGATGACACTCGCCAGACGGTACGGATCCTCCAAAAGGGAGAGGGACTTGTTGAGGTCCGCAAGAGCCTCTTGGAGGCGCTCCATTTTGTCGTTTTGCTCCACGGGGAGAGAGGAGAGGCGCTTGGCGGGGGCTTGGGGGGAGGGCAAGTTTGAGAACAAACGAGCTGAAAAGGACAAAAGAGGAAAAACGAAGGGGGGGGAGAAAAGAAAAGAAGGGAGGGAGGGAGGAGGGAGAGAATGAGGTATGGTAAACATGCACGATAGAGGCGCAGTAGAGGGAGGGGCAGGGGGAAGAGAGGGCGAGGGGGAGGGACGGGAGGATGGTGGGAGTGAGAGGGGGTGGGTGGAGATTGGAGAAAGGGAAGCAGAGAGGTGAAAGGGGAGGGTTAGATGGACTGAGAGGAGGACGAGAGGATATAGGGAAGGAGAGAGCGGAGGAGAGGAAAATTGAAGGGAAAGGAAGAGGAGAGAGAGGGAGGACAGGAAGATATTCAGACTGAAAGGAAGAGGAGAGAGAGGGAGGACAGGAAGATATTCAGACTGAAAGAAAGTGAGTGGAGGAGAGGGAGTGAGAGGGAGAGAGATAGAGCGGGAGATGTAAGGGAGAGAGAGAGGAGAGAGGAGAGAGGAGAGGGAGAGAGGAGAGAGGAGAGAGGAGAGAGGAGAGGGAGAGAGGAGAGAGGAGAGGGAGAGAGGAGAGAGGAGAGGGAGAGAGGAGAGAGGAGAGGGAGAGAGGAGAGAGGAGAGGGAGAGAGGAGAGAGGAGAGGGAGAGAGGAGAGAGGAGAGAGGAGAGAGGAGAGAGGAGAGAGGGAGAGGGGAGAGAGGAGAGGGAGAGGCGGAGAGATAACGAGAGGGAGGCAGGGAGAGAGAGAGGGAGAGCAAAAGAGAGCAGCAGAGAGGTAGAGAGAGACAGACAGCCAGAGAGAGAAAGTGAGGGAGGGAGCGAGAGAGAGAGATACTCACCCGAGAAATCGACAACTTCTGCGACCTTCGCTACCAAATTCATCATCAACACACGCCATCTTGCTTCTCTTCGCGCCATACTTCCAACTAAACTGCTAGGCATTGTTCAAAAATTCAAAAATTGCTTGTCAACAAGAGACAAGGAAAAAAGCAAACGAGCCCCTGGTACAAAAAAGCGCACCAAGCTCCCATCTCCATCGAGGGTTTCAGCATCTGAAACAGAATTTTCCTTTTGGCTCTACCAAAAAGGCATCTTGCAACATACAACTCCCAACCCTAACCCATTGCGGCTTCCAGATAGTGGAGGAGGGCAGAAAGGAACCTGCCTCCCACTCCCCTCTCTCTCTGCCCTCACCCCTCACACACTCTTGCTCTTCTGTGCCCCTTTTTCTATCCCTCTCTTCCACTTTCCCTACCAAGAGAGAACTGAGGGCGGCCTTTGAGGGCCTCCCCAAAAGTATTGCTCTTCTTCTTGCCTCCAAAACCTCGTCCTGCAGAACGATAAAGGGCGTGGAAAGATCCTTCATCAACTCTGCCCAGATGCAGAAAGGAAGGGTCCTTCAAACAATCCCTACATTTGTCATCCTTTCAGTTTCTTAATTTCCACACCTCACACATTATCGCACTTTCCCTAAACAAACGGCTCTCCCTCCCGTCTGAAGTACTCTACGATTCGTCTCTGCAAGAATTTGTCCAAACACCTTACCTTCTCGGCAAACGATTTTTTTCAACCAGTCTGAACGACCTTCATCGTCTTCTGGCAGCACACTCATTGGCACTCACTCTCTCCATGTAAACGCGGATCTGCACCCCGCCATATGAAGCACAAAACCTAAGGCCAACCGGAGCCGCCCACAGGCTCATGCACAATCAGCATCTCTTCAAACGACCTGCCTCAAAAACCGACTGCTCTTCAGCCCTTGACAACAAAGAAGCCGAATTCTCACGACGTTTTATTACAATGTGTTTGCATTTGTCGGCGTCCCTCCAACTTCCAACAACTCACGAGGATCAACACCCTGAAAAACTCCCCAGGTTGAAGTTCACATTGCAGTCTTTTTCCGCTGAAGCAGCCCTAAAAAGGTGGGCTGTGGAACCCCTGCAGGCGCCAATACCATCCCTGTCACGTCACGTCACGTCACGTCGCAGATGGCGGGGACGAATGAGCGGATCCCGGCCCTGTAAAGCCCCGGCTACCCGGTTCAGGCCACTGTACGGAACACATTGGCAGGGCAGGCACTTGCAATTGCACTTGCGCTGTGAAACAAAGACCTCTCTCTCTCTCTCTCTCTCTCTCTCTACCAGTGCATGGCGGCCCACAAGGGGGGAGGGAGCCGGGCCTTAGTGCGAGGGTCCTCAGCGAACAGGGCCACCCATAGCAAGGGAGGGAGGGAAGCAACGCAGAGACGGTTTCAGCTGCAAATTTTCCGAACCACACGTAGGAGTCAGTGGAGAAGCCATTTCAGCAGGCTCTGGAGTCCCATTACCTCTTTTTGACCTTCTCAACCATCCTCAGGGGTCGATCACTCAGCCGAGAAGCCCACCTCAATCAGGAGACGGTCCTTATTCCAGTTCCGAGAGATGAAAATGTACTCCGAGAACCACAATGACCACCCCATCACCTGCATGCATGTCTCGAACCCCATGCAGTCAGCCTGCTGGTAGACATCAAACACTTTTCAGAAGGCTTGGGAAAACGGGGAGAGCACTAGTAGCATATGCAGAGAATCGGGTGCTGACCGGGAAGTATTGGACGGATCTCTTCATCAATGCTCAGCCAGCACGCTGCTCCCATACCATTCCGCACTCCCGCCGACAAAGAAATCTCCCTCATTCTTAATAAGTTCCACTATCCTAAGCTGCCTTCCTTTCCTTTCCCCTCCACTTCCTATCCATTCCCTTAATCAAAAGTTTCCGATGCCGTCGACCCCGAGTTTGCAGAAAAATCTTCGCTTAAAGATTTACTTTTCCGGAATTGTTTACCTTCGGCTTTCCTCGTCTATTTTTCGCTCACATTAGCTCGAGTTTCTAATTTTTTGCGCCAACTCTGACGACTCTCTTTCGGATCCACCCGAAAGTACAGACTCTGAATCTAAGGGTGGCTAACTGGCTAACTTTTGAGCAAAGGATAAAATAATAGAACAGAAAGTCAGCACAGGCGCCTCTACCACTTTCTAGAGCTATAAATCGCAATAGCCCGACACTCTCATCGTCGAATGAGCACTGCTTTCTTCTGACTTCAGATTTGGGTTCCATGGCTTTCGAAGCATTTTAGGGTTCCAATCCCCCCCTCGGTACCATATACACAACGGCCCGTCAGAGAGGCGCCTGCATCGAACATTCACATTCACTGAAAGACTGACTACTCTCGAGTCGACTTACGCGCTGTGTTCAAAGTGCCATAAAAACACGAAAACAAAAGAGGATGAAAGACTGAGTGGAGAGAATTTGAAGATAGTAACCCTCACTCATACTTTAAGGCCGCACCTAAATCAAACACCTGACTATTCTCCAGAACGAATTATTGATCTTCGCCAGAGTGGACTTCGCATCCTCGTAGTCTTGATCCGCCGCCTTCTGAAAATAATATCTCGCCTCTTTCATGTCACACAAAAGTGGTGTAAAGGCTAAGTAGACAGAATTTAGAAAAAAAAAAGCAAACACTTATACGTTATGGCCTCCCTAAGTCACTAACTCCACCTTCTCCAGAACGACTTTTTCTTTTTTGCAACGATCCACGCCTTCGCATTCACGTGCCCTTGATCCGCCGCCTTCTGAAACAGCTCTGCAGCGCGATTTATGTCTCTCGTAACACCATCTCCGTTATAGTAGCACAAACCTAAATTGTTCTGGGCCGCAGACTCGCCCTTCTCTGCAGCGCGCCTATAAAGCTCAACGGCCTTTTCCATGTCCTTGGGGACTCCATCTCCGTTCTGGTAGCACCAACCTAAATTGAACTGGGCCGCAGAATGGCCCTTCTCTGCAGCGCGCCTATAAAGCTCAACGGCCTTTTCCATGTCCTTGGGGACTCCATCTCCGTTCTGGTAGCACCAACCTAAATTGAACTGGGCCGCAGAATGGCCCTTCTCTGCAGCGCGCCTAAAAAGCTCAACGGCCTTTTCCATGTCCTTGGGGACTCCATCTCCGTACATGTAGCACCAACCTAAATTGTTCTGGGCCGCAGAATGGCCCTTCTCTGCAGCGCGCCTAAACAGCTCAACGGCCTTTTCCATGTCCTTGGGGACTCCATCTCCGTTCTGGTAGCACAAACCTAAATTGTTCTGGGCCGCAGAATGGCCCTTCTCTGCAGCGCGCCTAAACAGCTCAACGGCCTTTTCCATGTCCTTGGGGACTCCATCTCCGTTCTGGTAGCACAAACCTAAATTGCTCTGGGCCGCAGAATGGCCCTTCTCTGCAGCGCGCCTATAAAGCTCAACGGCCTTTTCCATGTCCTTGGGGACTCCATCTCCGTTATAGTAGCACCAACCTAAATTGAACTGGGCCGCAGAATGGCCCTTCTCTGCAGCGCGCCTAAAAAGCTCAACGGCCTTTTCCATGTCCTTGGGGACTCCATCTCCGTTATAGTAGCACATACCTAAAGTGTACTGCGCATCACTGTCTCCCTGATCCGCCCTCATCCTTAATTCACTCACCATCTTCCGCTCCCTGTAAGGCGAATCTTCTACTTCTTTTTTTTCAAGTGCAGGCGTTTGTGCTGATCCTGCTGAATCCGGTTGCTTTCCCTTCTTTGCATCCTCCGCTGCTTTTTGCAACCGAGGCAGCACATCGCTCTCAAGACTTGGGCGAAGAGACCTCTCCTCCGCCACGCACCGCAGTGCCACGTGGAGGGCTGCCTCTGTCGGCTCCCGCCCCCACGCCCCTGCCCGCGGGTCCAGCTTCTCCATGAAGACAGCTGCCGCCTTCTCCAAGTCGCGCTTGGACTGTTCTGCCCCGCCGCTCTCGAGGAGTTCATGGATGTTCTGAATCTTGGGGTCGCCCGTGAAGAGCTGCAACATGACGAGGCCGAGGGCGAACACGTCGGCAGTGCCTGTGAGCATTCCCGTTCGTGCCTCCGGTGCCATGTACCTGTAAGGAGGCAAAATGGGGGGGACTTTTGAAGAAATGAATAAATTCCATCGCTATAAAGCAGCAGAGGATGACGGGAAGGAGAACTGCTCAAGAGGCAACAAAACAGATTGGATTATGACGTACGGGAGAGTGCCTTTCAAACGGTCTGTTTGGATTGTGGCATCATAAAACAATTCTGCCAGGCCCATGTCCGCCAGCTTTGAGGTGAGGTTCACGTCCAATAGCACGTTCGCCGGCTTCAAGTCACAGTGGATGATACTTTGCTTGTGCATGAACAGAAGAGCTTTCGCCATCTCGGCACATATCCGGATGCGGTCCGCCCAACCAAGGGGGGGGTACTTGGCAACAGGACCTTTCAGGCGGTCCTTGAGGCTCCCTCCGCTCATGAGCTCGCTCACAAAGCAGCGCGCTTCGGGGCTCCATTTCATGAACTGCACAATGTGGGGATGGTGCAGCCCTTTTAAAGCTTCCACCTCCTTCTCAAATTCCTCCAGGGGACTGCCCTCATGCAGCCTCTTTACCGCCACAGGGGTGCCGTACAGCATGCCTTTGTAGACCGATCCAAAGGCTCCATTTCCAAGCAGGTTTTTTTCGGAGAAGTTGTCGGTGATGTCCGCCATTAGGCTTCCGGGAAGGGTGTCAGAAAGTGCCATTGCTCTGCGGAATCGCTTCTCATCCAGTTTTGTCCCTTTGGCAGCGATAAGTTCAATAGTTATTTGAATGCTTTGCTCCTCTTGTGGACGATTGTCAGATACAGCACGTTCCTTCTCCTCCTTCAACTCCTCCACGAACGTTTCGACCTGCGTGAGGATATGCCATGCATGAGGATCGCTTAAGAATGTCGATCAAGGAGTGTGTGATACCTCGACATCACACGTAGCCATAGGCCAATCATGCACGCAAACATGCTGCAACTCCTGCTGCCAAGAAGTCATGCGGAATTCAAGCCCTATGCGCTCGAAACCAAGACAAAGCAATCTCCGCAAAAGAGAGCGCCTCCCACCTCCTCCTGCGTGACCTTCCCCTCCTCCAGAAGGCGGCTCACAAGCACCTTCACCGACTCCGGCTTGTCGACCGTCGCCCCCCCCAACCGCGCGGCATTTTGCGCCCTCTCCTCCTCCTCCGCCTCCTGCACTGCTCTCAACCCGTCATCCTTCAACTCCTGCTCCCGCTGATCTTTATTCAGCTTTCGCAAAATCAGGAAGTCCAGCTCCCAATGCGTTATGTAGACATGGATCTCCTTTATGTCATCGGAGATCTGCTGGTAGTAGAGCAGGCGGTAGAGCACGCTCCACGTGCAGCGCTTGGCTAGTTTTTCGGCGGAGTGCACGTGCTTCAGTAGCTGCTGCAGGACCTTCTTCTCCGGCAGGGGGGCCCTCTCCGCTATGCGCTTCTCCAGGAGGGAGGAAAGGTTCTCCACGCGCTGGCAGAGGAGGTCGCCCAGTTTTCGGTGTGACTTTACAGTGTCCCACACGGTCCGCAGGGCGATTACCGCATCGACAACTGATTTCACCATGTCCATCTGAGAGAGAGTGGGAGGGAGGGAGGGAGGGAGGGAGGGAGGAAGGGAGGGAGAGGGAGAGAGAGAGGGAGTTGCCTAAACGCTTTGGATGCTTCCTATTGGTTCTGGGTGGACAGGGATCCACGTTTTCTTCATATTAGTTTTAAGAGGGAGGGAGGGAGGGAGGGAGGGAGGGAGGGAGGCAGAGGGGGGGGAAGACGCGCATAGCAGCGAACGGCCGTGTCCTCGCCGCCCGGCCGCGGGCGGACTTACGCGGACCGTACAGGCGGGTACAAGTGGACAACAAGGCCGGACGCGGAACAAGATTGCCTTATGGTACGGACTTGTACATTCCCGAGGGCGGGCAAAAGTTGACCACTGCGCTCGCCACGTGGTCACCGCCGATTGCCTGATGAAGTGGATGTCCCGTCACGTCACGTCACGTCCCGTCATGCTGTTGGGTGAGTCCTGCCAACGGATCCTCGACAGCCACGTGGCGGCGCGCGATTTGTCTACGCGGTCAAAGTTTTCTCAGTTCGGACCAGTGGATCGGCAACCATTGGACAACCATTGGATGGCAATGGTTGGACGTCTACTGGTTGGCAACCAGTCGACTGGTTGCCAACCAGTGGCATCCACTGGTTCCAAACCAGTCGAATGGTTGCCAACCAGTGGCATCCACTGGTTCCAAACCAGTCGAATGGTTGTCAACCAGTGGCATCCACTGGTTGGCAACCAGTCGAATGGTTGTTTCGGTCCGCAACCACTGGTTGGCAACCAGTCGACTGGTTTGGAACAAGTGGATGCCACTGGTTGGCAACCAGTCGAATGGTTGTTTCGATCCAGGGGGAGAGGGAGAGGGGGAGAGGGGAGAAGGGGGGGAGGGGGAACGGGGGGGGAGAGGGGGGTGAGGGGGAGGGGGAGGAAGAGGGGGAGAGAAGGACGAGAGGGACCGGGGGCGGAGAGGATGGGGAGAGGAAGGGTGAGGGGTGAAGGGAAAGAAAGGGGGGTTGGGAGGGGAAGAGGGAGGGGGTGAAGGGAGGAAAACGGTGGGGGAGCGGGGCGCGAGGAGAAGGGGAAAGGGAGAATGGGAGAGGGAGGGAAGGGAGGGGGGGCAGCAAGAAGGAAGGAGACAATGAGAGGGAGAAGAGTGACAGAGGAGGGGGAGGAAGAGTGGGGGGGGTGGAAGGAGGGGGAAAGAGGGAACGGGGAATGAAGGGGGAGGGGGGAGTCTAAAGGTTGGGCGAAGGGGAAGAATTTGCGGAAGCAGGTGAGTGGAGGGGGCGATGGGGGGAAAGAAGCAGCCAAAATCCGGACGGACTGCCAAACGGATCAGCTGTCGGATCCCATCACAGAAGCTCCCACAAGCCCCACTTTGAAATTCTAAACCCTAACCCTAAAAACCTCAATCCCCTCCAGTGCCCTGAATCCTGACCCACTCCCCCCTTCCTTCCTCCTCCTCCTCCTCCTCCCTCGCAATGCGCGATCTAAAGACCCTTCTCCTCCTCTTCCTCCTCACTCTCTGCGAGTCCTTGGCCTACTGCATCCCATGCCCCCATGCATGGATGGATCCGTCATGCAATGCCATACCATGCCGTGCCCATACATGCCATCCCTTCCCCCTCCGCCGCTCCTTTACAATGGGCCCAAAAACTCCCTGGGAGCCCTCGTACGGAAGAGGGCTTTTTCTGTACGGACTAAAAGGTGCCTAGAAGTGCAAAGGCCACGTGGCCTCTTATTACTGGCTGAAACCTCTTAAGGTGGTACCGTACGGCATTGAAGTCCTTGGAGGGTCACCCGGAATGTGCGGAGCCAATCAGAAGTCGCCTGAGCAGAACCCAACGCAATACCGTACGATTTTTTGAGTATTTTTTCGCAATTTTGGGGCAGCCATTTCGTTGACTTGGCAACATCCTGGCTTGCCAGGTGTAATATGTAACACGTGGCAATTTTTTATTGGTGTTGGACAGGGGATTTAAACATTTTTCTCACATGCAGCTAAAAACTGTACCCATTCTGTACGGTTTTGTGTACCTTTTCAAATGGCATGTTAGATGAAAGAGTTGTGTACGAAATCTTGCTAGTGCAAAGGTTTTTGAAGTACGAAAATGTACTTTTGATACCTTAACCAAGAAATATAAAGTACAGAAAAGAGTACAAAATGCAATATAGTACAATTTGGATGATCTCTTCTTAGCTAACAGGAAAAGGACAGTTTTTTGGAACCTCCTGTCTCCTAGAAGGGGAAGAAGGCACATTCCCCTGCAGCCATGGCGGAGCTGGCGGACGGGGTGCCGGAGCCAAGCGGCAGCGGGCATGTGATGATGATGGAGGAAGAGGGAGGGGCAGAGCTGAGAGAGATGGAGGTCGCCATGGCTGGAGAGAGGCGCTCGGAGCTCCTGCAGACTATGGCGACGGCGGGTTCAGGCAGCCAATGGCGGTTGGACAGCTGGCGGGAGCAGATGAAGGAGAAGGTGGAGAAGCTGGAGGCGGCGCTGAAGCGATTGGAGGCCGAGAAGAGGTGAGGGGGAGGGTTCAGGAGGGTTTTGGAATGGATATGGACGTGGATGTGCAGTAAGGACTTTGAAACCACTTTGAGGTTTGAAGTGTTTTGAGGATTTTGAGTTTTTGTTTTTGTGAAGATTCTGAAAACGTTTTGGAAGATCTTTGAAATTTTTTTTGGAAGGATTTGGAAAGGTTTTTGAAGGTTTTGGAAAAAACTTGAACGTTTTGGAAAGGTGTTGGAAAGGTCTTTGAAGGTTTTGGAAAGGATTTGAAAGAATTTTGAAAAGGTCGTTAGGTTTTTGAAAGGGTTTGGAAGGGCTTGGAAGGTGAAGAGATGGTTCAGGAAGGTCAGTTGTGATCATTTTGGATCATATTCTTCTTAGTTGGTTCAGCCCAAAAAACACGCCTGCACTTCCACTAGAGCTTACAGTCCCAAAAAAAAAACTGGTTCTTGCTTGTTTTGCAAATTCATCCGTTAATTATATCTCTACTACCCCTTTTTCGCCTCAAAATCTGCTCTCGCTCTCCTTCTCTCTCTCTTCCCCTCTATATCTCCGTCTCCCTCCCTCCGCCCTCTCTCTGTCTATCTTTTTCTCCCTCTTTCTCACTATCCCCGTCCCTCTCTCTCTCCTTCTCTCTTCTTTCTCTCTCCCTTACTCGATTTCACTTGAAGCATGTCATCAAGGCAGGCATCTCTATTTTTTTTTCTATTTTTCTTGCTGAGGAAAATTATTGATTTCCATTGGCTTGCGAGGGTGCGTCAGTAGTCAAACTTCCGTACAAATCCTCTACTGGTAGCCTATGATAAACATGACACCTTGCTATTCTGCAATAACGCCGTCAGACTGAACATATCCATAGAACAAATTCATCAATGTGCAAACACATAGATATGGAATTAAAAAAGTAAATAAATTGCTTTTGCGGTTCTCAAAACACGTCTGGATGCGCACAATCTGATGATTTTTTTAGTTCATTTCGTTTGCCTTTCGTTGTCCTCCTTTCCCTTCTTCTTTTCTTAGTTTGATTTTCTTTTTTTCCAATCATTCTATGATGTTCAGGCAGGAGATGGACAATATAATGCGACGAATGAGAACGTCAGATGCTCTGATGGGATACCTCGCCGCCAAGGCTCGCCTTATGAACGTTTCGGAAACCCCTCCCTCCCTCTCTCTCTCTCTGTCGGCATCTCAAAGGGGGTTGCAGTACAGCAGTGGTAGTGTGGTGGGAAATGAGAGTGAAAAGACTAGGGAGACAGCAGAGATTGCGAAGGCTGAATTGGCGGAGACTGCAGGTGGTAAAAAAGAACTTCCTCACCCTCTCTCTCTCTGTCGCTCCCTCACTCTTTCTTTCACTCTCTCTGCTTCTCTCTGTCCAGCTGCAAGATCTTCCATCCCACTCATGTGATTTACAAAAAAATGCTGTTTTCAAGCGTTTCTGAGGGCTCTGTTCCCGCACGATTTTTTACTGAATCAGACCTTCATAGAAATCGGGTTGGATTTCAACTTCCCTATCTTGATAAAGCTCATTTGGACCCGGCTGAATGCAGGCTGCTCCTTGAACTTGAAACATTTTGAATTTGCAGAGTCGACAGGGCCTTCATCTGATGCTGCACATCTCAGCCGGCTTGCAAGCACAGGTAATTAAGCAGACAGGGCAATTCTCCTCTACTTCGCATATTCAGCAGAAAACATCTGCCTCTAAGTGGGGCAATTTATAAGTATCCATATATTCCGATATACCGTTGGAGGTATTTGTATAGTCGTTCTTTATGTGAACCCTTGTTCTCGTTCGGTCAAAAAGATTCTGACTGACTGACTGAAATTTTAGCAATGTGATTTTGTGACGGCAGTGACGGAGGTGACGGAAGTGATGGGGTCCCTTCTCCGGCGAGCCCTTCAAGCAGAACAGACTGTGAGAGAGACTAAGGGGCAGTTGGAAGCCTGCCAGGTGGCAGCACGGGAGAGGGCGAAGGAGATGGGGGGCATGTGGGAGAAGGTGGAGGCTATGGAGCGATCAGCGAAAGTGACAGGTGTCCAACTCCCTCCTCTCCCTCACCCTCCTCCTTTCCCTCCCTCTCTACCTCTGTGTGCCTCTAGCCCAACAAGACTTTCTACGACCCAAAACTATGAAATTCTCTCAAAGATTAACCCTAATTGTGGGGTGGTGAGGTACAGAGGAGCAGCTGAAGGACATGCAGCATCGGCTTGCGGAGTTGGCGGTGGAGACGAAGCAGCAGAGAGAGAGAGCGGCGGAAAATGAAGCGGAGATAGCGAGTGTGAGAGCGCAAGTAGGGCAGCTGAGAGGGGGAGTGGAGCAGTTGGCAGCTTCGCGGGAGACCATTGTGGGGTTGGAACAACGCCTGCGGGAGATGGAGACGACGACCAAAGGGTGAGGAGAGGGAG
>CM074806.1:444360-457326 GCA_037447605.1 Zygnema circumcarinatum
CCCCCCCCCCCCCCCCCCCCCCCTTCACTCTCCTCTCCTCCCCCTCCCACCCTTTTCTTTTTTTTTGTTTTGTCGTTTTTTTGGAGACTGGATCGATTGACTACCTTTTCGTTTTTTTTTTCTTTCTTTTTTTTTTTTTTTAACAGGAGCGATTATCAGCTTTCGGAGCTTCGAAATAAAATTTTTCCGTCGAAGAGCAAAGAGGCTCCTCGTGACGCATTCCTGGAGAGTATCGTGGAAGCTTCCGGGAACCTTCCGGGAGAGCCTGCAAAGAAGAAGGCGAAAAAATCGCATCCGGAGAAAGAAGGAGGAGTCACTGTTCGATCTCTCTCAGAAAAAAGAGAAGAAAATGAAATTTTCACTAAACAGTCTCTCATCTGTGAAGAACCGATGCTTGATGCGGACTATGATGATGAGGTTCAGGAAAGAGGAGAGGGGCTGGAGGAGGGAGAGAGAGAGCGCTCAGAGAAGGTGGAAGAAGTGAAGAAAGAAGAAATTAAGGAAGAAATTAAAGAAGATGAAATAGCTAACGATTTAGAAAAGGCAACCAGGGAAAGTGATGATGGGGTTTGTGAAGAAGATGGGAACGGTCTACCCATTGTACTTGCTCTAGAGGCACATATTTCTGGAACTGAACATGGAGGGGGGGAAGGAGGAGCAGAGGTAGAGGTAATGGAAGAGGAAGTGGGTGGGGAAGGGGGAGGCGGAAGGGCAGGAGTGGGAGAAGGAGCGGGAGGAACAGTGGGAGTCGTGGAGGGAGACGAAGTGGGAGATGCAATGGGAGAGAGAGTTGGAGAGGGAGCAGGAAAAGACAACGAAACATCCCCTCGGAAGGATGAACTTCAGAAGGTGGAGAGTAATTCTCCTTCCGGAAACGAGGTTTTAACTCCTCCTGAGATTTCTTCTCAAGTTCCAAATCAACCAGATTTTGCTCAAAACGCAGAAAATTCGGCTATCTCCAAAGCGCAAGTCGATCAAGCAGGGAGTTCTATGCCGTCGGCTGCAACGGAACGGACAACTGAAGCTTCGGATTCATCTTCTGTTCCACAAGGCGTGACTGTTTCCATCGACACCGTTAAGGACAACGGAACGGCGGAAAATCCGCAAGGATTTCCCCCTGTTCAGTGGAGCGGAAAAACGGAACCCCATTCTCCTATTGAAGACTCCAAAATTTCGATTCCGAACCTCATGTCTCAAGTAACGGATGCTGCCACTCCTTCACTTTCCGCTCCCACTACCGCCCTCAAACCGACTCCCACACTCTCTCCCACCCCCACTCACAAACCAACTCCTCCCAACCTCACTCCAACACCCACTCACACTCTCACTCCCACTGCCACTCCCACTCCCATTCCCACTCCCACTCCCACTACCACTCCCACTGCCACTCCCACTACCACTCCCACTGCCACTGCCACTCCCACTGCCACTGCCACTCCAACTCCCGCTCCCACTGCCACTCTCACTGCCACTCCCACGCTCATTCCCATTCGCACTCCCACTCCCATTTCCACTCTCAGAGCGACTCCTCTTACTCCAGCAGCTTCAGGAACTCCTCTCATACCCCCCCCAAACAACTCCACAAATATGAACAGACCAAGTAATGTCATTCCCAGTGCGAACGGTCTTTTTTCTCCAAATGTTTCGTGGGTGAAACGGCCGCTCCATGTGCCGGGGGGGCTCGATCTCAGCCAATGGAAACCGCCCAAAACCCCTAATTTTCAGTTAAACGGAACGAGTTCTCGCACATCAGCATACCATCCGATGGGAAACTCACTTGCATTCGATCAGAATTTAGAGATGGGAGCTCCCTCTCTCCCTCCTCCTCCTTCTCCTTCTCCCTCTCTCTCTCCTTCTACCTCCTCTCCCGTGACTACCATGACAGTCTACAGTAGTTCCTCACCTTCCTTATTGGGAAGCTCTATGGGAGGAGGGAGAGGAGGAGGTCGCCTTGGAAATATGGGAATAATGAGAAGGGGAATACCGCAGAAAATTGGGGTTAAGAGGGGGCCGGGAGGGAAGCAAATGGATGCTACAAAACCCCTTGCAAGTGGGAGTTATTCCATAGTTTTGAACTCAACGGGGTCCCCTCCTCAAGCAGCAGGAGAGAGACCCTCTCTCCCTCTAGCAATAGGGAGTCCACGGCCTCCCACATGGGTCTTACTCCAAACGGCAGAACATCCGTAAGTGGTTCTTTTCTCGGAAGGGATTTTGGTTTGTAGACCATCTCTCTCTTTAAGTGTCTGTGTGTTTTGTGCGTGAGTCACTGTTTTGTGTTTATTATCTATTTTTCGATTTTTTTATTTCTGTATGTAGGTCGAGAGGATATATGCTGATTTTTTGTGGTATTGCTTCTTTCTCCCTTTCTCCAGGCCTCCTGGAAAGGAGCTACCGGCTATGGACCGCCCTTATCTTCGAATACGGTACACACAACAATCCTCTCTCCCTCCTCTCCTCTCTCCCTCTCTCTCCCCCCTCTAGTCAGAGTTGGCTAAGAGAACGCCTTTTGAAACCTGCAGAGATTTTGGAGTCACAATTGGAACTCTGCAGAAGCATGTCGAGCGCAAGTTCAACACCAAACCAGGGGAGGTAAGGAGAGACCCTACCCCTCCCCCCCGCCTCTCTCTCTCTCTCTCTCTCCTTTTCTCTCTCCGCATCGCCCATCTTCCTCTCCACCCTGGACATCCTTTCCACTATCTTCCATCTCCACTCCGTTCTTGCCTACCACTTTTCTCCCTCTCTAATTCCCTCCTCTCTACCTCCCTCAGTCCTCCCCTCCCTTCTCTGCTTCCCGCCCTCTCCATCCCCCTCTTTCCCCTCTTCCGTATGCCTCTCAATCTGACTCTCCCTCATACCACTTTCTCCCTTCACTCCCCCCTCCTCTCTCTCCATCCCCCACTTACTCCTCCCTCCCTCTCCTCCCCTCCTCTCCCGCATTGCACCTCTTCTCCTCCCTCCCCCTCTTCCCCCTCCTCTCTCCCCCCTCCTTCTCCCTCCCCTCCTCTCCCTCCCCTTCTCCCTCCCTCCCTTCCCCTCTCCTCCCTCCCCTTCTCCCTCTCCCCTTTTCCCCCTTCCTCCCCTCTGCTCCTCTCCTCCCTTTCCCTCTCCCTCTCCCTCTTCCCTCCCTTTTCCCTCTCCCTCCCCTCCTCTCCCTCCCTCCTCTCCCCCCCTCCCTTCCCTTCTCCCCCCTCCCCTTCTCCCTGTCTCCTTTTCCCCCCTCCTCGCCTCTGCTCCTCTCCTCCCTTTCCCTCTCCCTCTTCCCTCCCCTTTCCCTCTCCCTCCCCTCCTCTCCCTCCCCTCCTCTCCCTCCCCTCCTCTCCCTCTCTCCCCCCCTCCCCCCTTCCCTCCCACCCCTCATTCCCTCCCTCCCTCTCCCCTCCCGCAGGTCCTCATCATGTGCCGCGACCGCGTGTTGGACCCCGCCTTCCCCCTCGCGGTGGTGCAGTCCGCGTGGCACTCCACGCAGCAGGCGGGGCAGTCAACGATGGTCAAAGGCTACCCCCCCCTAGCGGAGGGCAACCTCATGGAAGTCGTCCCTTTTCTCACCTATCAGAGGTCCTGAATCGCCGCGGGTTCTATGGTGCTGTTCTGGCCCGTTGCAGGCAACAGCGAAACAGGGTGGCATGTCAGTTCTGTTCCGTTGCACGGAGTAGTGTATTTATCGAAGTTTGAGGGATGGTATCAATGGGGATGTAAGTTCTGATGGGGTGTGATTGGACCCTTCCCCACCCCCCCACTCCTCCCCTTTTTCCCCCAATATTTTTTTTTGTTGTTGGTCCTTTTTTCGTCTTCTTACTGTCGATCTCGTCAGACTTTAATGAAAACGGACATGACCCATTATCATACATGTAGATTCATTTGTTTCTAAAGAACCTCACTTATGGGGGAAGTTTCAGTTCAGTCTCAGTTTTGGTTTCCTTATTCACGGCAACGAGCTAGCAGCTTCTGAAAGCTCCTCCGCCGGCCGCAATCTGAAGTTTGTTTTCAGCCTAATCTGCTGAATGGTGTGAAT
Organism: Zygnema circumcarinatum; assembly: GCA_037447605.1. Taxonomy (NCBI): domain Eukaryota; kingdom Viridiplantae; phylum Streptophyta; class Zygnematophyceae; order Zygnematales; family Zygnemataceae; genus Zygnema; species Zygnema circumcarinatum. Next base: position 448,373 of record CM074806.1, read on the forward strand.
GCTGAACTCCTTGTTTGCAATATTATTAACTTTTTCGTCTTGCAAGTTTCACTATGTCTGCATGACAATGTACTTCCCTGGTCAAACAAGGAAAAAAGAAAGAAAAATGTCTTTCCAGATTTATCACATATTCTGGCTTCTGTGCTTCCAATTTATCAGTTTTATGTGTAGTTTAATACTCTTGAATTTGGTGTTCCATGCGTACAAAGTTGCCAGTTTCCAAGTCCGTTATTTCCTCATCCTGAACCCTCGTTACCAGCAAGCGATGCAGACATTAACTGCGGTTCACTTCGGTTTAACTGCAATGTCGTTTTTGGATAGAATTCTACTGGAATAGTGCCCTGTTGACCTGAAAATACAATCCTTTTAAGCCTCACAATGAGAAAAAGGCTTTTTTTTGGAGAAGAGAGACCACTATGCCATCCAAGGACAGGAAGGAAGGAAATTTCAGAGGAGAAGAGAACAAGCTATTTCAGCGCTTGAGGAAGACAAAAAAGCAGGAGCCCAACGAAAGAAAAGCATAGGCTAATAGAAAATGTTTTAGTTTGTACACATTTCAAAAAAAAGAAATGGAAAACACAAATGTCACATATATCAAACGTAATTTGCGACGATTCTAACTGGAATTAAAACTGAAACTACAACTTAAAACTGAAACTGGAACTGAATTTTGTCTGCCTTTTCTACGCAGTTCCATAATCTTAACAGTCAAATCCTCCACATCGCCTCCCCCTTTTTTTTTTTTTTTTCCTTTTCTTAAACATAATCAAAGAATTTCGATCTCAAAATTGCTCGCGACAAAATTGGACATTGCAACTTGCCGGTTATTTTTGCACCTCGTTACACCACCTTCTCTCCCTCTCTCTCCATATCCTCCGCTCTCTCGCTCCCCCTCTCTCTCTCTCTTTCTCTTTCTCTCTATATCTCTTCCTCGCCTTCGCTCTCTCTCACTCGCTCTCTCTCACTCGCTCTCTCTCTCTCTACCTCCTCACCCTCACACCTCGACCGAAGTATCCTTCGAAGTGAAGGTCAACACCTCCACCTGCTCCTTGAAGGAGACACGCCTTCTCGAGCTCTCCTTAATCTCCATGGGAGCCATGGGCCCTGACTTCAACGCTCCCCTCAACAGAAGGGGCATGCTCGACGTTCTATGTAACACAAATCTGCTGTCCTCCACAATGGTCGCCAACGGAATGTCGTCGACTTCTATGCCTTTCCTTGAACAGAAATCGATAACATTCGCAGTTTCCAGATGGAACTCCGACGACTCCGAAGGCCCCCCTCCCTCGCTGTGAGGGGGACTCCTCCTCGCCTCCACCGCTACCGCATGCGAGAGAAGGCTCAGATCTGGGCTCCCGTCGGGACTGCCCCTCCTCTCCCCTCTCACTGTCCTCCCTCCTTTCTCCCCTCTCTCTCTCCACTCTCCCCTCACGTCACTTTCTCCCCTCCCCTCTCTCTCCTCTCTCCCTCCCGCAGTCCCCTGCGGCTGCTCCTCTCCATAGGTGTCCCTCTCACTCTTCTTCCTCCTCGCCTCATCTCTCACTCGATTCCGAAACTCCTCCTTAGACGACCGCGAATTTCTCATCTTCTGCGCCAGAAACTCCCTCAGTTCCAAATGGGGGTCCTTCTCCTCCGCTCTCTGTCCTCCCTGGATTCCTGAACGAACCATTCTACTATCCGTAATCGAAGCAGCCGCCAAGGACCCACTCCACTGCTGACGACTACTACTCTGTATCACTCCGCTCGCTGGCCTCTCCCTCTCTCTCCTTCCGCCTCTCCCTCTCTCTCCTTCCGCCTCCTCCTCCTCCTCCTCCGCCTCCTCCTCCTCCACCTCCTCCTCCCGTATCGCTCCCATACCCGCTTCCGGGACTCGGTAATCGAGTGGCTCTGGAGAGACTTCCAAAGGGGCGCTGACCCCTCAAAAAGGAGCCATGGATCGCTCCCTGCCATCCGGAAGCCGTCGGATGTTGCATCACCTTCACACTCAAGTCCTGATCCTTCTCCATCAACGGCGATCTATGCTCCCTCAGTTGCGTTTCCTGTTTAACTGACGGCGGCCGCGAATGTAACGGCCCCGACTTCGCTCCCTGCGGCCCCGAACTCATCCCCACAGGCTGCAAAACCCCCGTCGCCGCCTTCATAACCGTCTCCGTCCCCGCCCCTCTTCCCGCCATATTCGATCGAAAATTCGGCGTTTTTTCCATTTTCGTGAAGGGCTGCCACAGCTGCTCGAGAGTCTCCTTCAGAGCCTCCCCCGAACCGTTCCCATTGGCCGGCGGCTCCCGAAGCTTCCGGAAGTCGTCCGGAAGGCGCGGTTGGTCGGTCACGAGGAGCTGCCACGACGCGTGGCATTGGGCCATTTCGGAGGCGGCACGTTCCGGCCCTAAAGCCTTTCCGTAGTGGCCCAAAACTATGGGCTTTTCGCCTGCAGAGAGAGAGAGAGAGAGAGAGAGGGAGAGAGAGAGAGAGAGTGAGAAGGGGAGAGAGAGGGAGGGGTGACATTCTCGAGTGGGTTTCACACTTGATGGGGACGATGGTGAATCGACGGTTTGAAAGCAACACGGTCCAATTTCCACACAATGCTAAGAACAAATTGAACAATGAAACAATGTAGCATGAGTGCATGATGTTGTGCATGCTCTAGAGGAGGAACTAACCTGGAACGGTGGGCACTGAGAACCGAAACCACGACTGGAGGCTCTCCAGCAGGCCCGGCCGGAGCCTCCGCAGGTCGGTGGGCCCCACCAGGTTCTCCGCGAGAGGGTCCCTCATGTCGATCCCCACCAGTTTCCATGCCACAGTTACGCCCTTCACGATTACGGAGAACATCGCAAGGAGCTTCACCGAGTAGACCTCCCCCGGGCACGCCCTCCTCTCGCTGACGTCAACCACCTCGAGGGGGGACCCGTCGCCCTGCAGATCGCGGTAGTCCTCGACGCTCTCTTTGGGGTCGGCCCAGGTCTGGGGGAGCATGCCGACGTTCCATGCGGGCTCGCGAGCGTAGAACTGAACGCGGCCGTCCTTTGTGGTCAGTTTGAGGGGCCTGAACGGCTCAAACTGCGCCACGTGGCAGCGGAGATCGCTGCCACGTGGCGTCGTGCAGACGAAGCTGAGAGAGCCGTCGGCGTTGAAGAGGGGCACGTCGTGCCAAGGAGACGCCACGTGGCCCGTTTCCATGTCCGTCAGTAACAAGCGGTAGGACGGAGTTCCATGCACGCCGAACTCCAGCGGTTTCCATGTCCTGCTCCGCGTTCCCTCCCGGGACTTCTCTCCCTTAGCCGCCCTATCCCTCTCCCTCTCCCTCTCTCCCTCCCTCTCCCTCTCTCCCTCCCTCTCCCTCTCCCTCTCCCACTCCCTATCCCTCTCCCTCTCATTCCCGCCCTTCGCCTGCAGCGCCATAGACCGCGCCGACGGAAACGAATCGAAGCCCGCTCCTGCCGCCGCCTCCAGCGATGGGGTCATCTCTGAACCCTAAAAACCCTCCGAGCCCTCTGCGCCCTGAACGCACTCCTGCGCGCCTCCTCTGTCTCCCTCCCTTAAGGCCCGCGCCCTGAACCCACTCCCTCCCTCCCTCTCTCTCTCCCTCCCTCCCTCCCTCTCTCCCTCCCGCCGGCCGTCGACCAAGGGCTGAGCGCAGGGGTTGAGGGTCTCCCGGCGGGGGCCCGGGCGGGTTTGTACGCGGCCGCGGGCCAGCGCGGCTTGGATGCGACAAAACAGGTGGTTGTCGTTTGGCGCCGATTCTGTCGGCAAGCGGACGGACTTTTGGACGGTTTCTGGCATTTTGTTGTTTTGGGAGGTTTTTGTGGCTGACCGAGGAGGGCCCAGGGGGATGGTGGTTGGAAAAGGACAGGTGGAGGGGTGACATTTGGCGGGATCTGGGGGAGGTTGCAAAATCACACGTGTGAAGGGAAGCGATGATTGGATGTTAGAATGTACGGAAACCTATTCGAGGAGTACGAGGAACGTTCGGTCAAAGGCGGAATCCGGGGAGTCGAAGGATCGGCAGTTTTTGGCGGGACTGGGGTCAATGGGTGGCGGAGTTTGTCCGGGTCTTCAGGCCGTTATTGGCCGGGAGCGCTGATTGGCGGACGGGGACAAAAGGGGACGCCGCGCGTGCACTTTTGGAACCAATACGACAATTACGAGATTCGGCAAGTGGGCGAGATTCGAGGAACGATCTGACGATTAGGTACGAAACAAAGGACGGGATCTGTACGAACGTATGATAAAGACAATAAAATTTTGAACGTTTTTGGGGTGACAGGCTGTTAGATCTCGTCGTCTAGCGGACCTATTTCGTTTGGCAACTCACCGCATGCTGGCTAACGCAAAAAACGACAATAAATGTACTCATAAGCTTGTCAGGACTGCATTGTCGTACTATATTTTACGGACCTGTACGGACAACCTGCTGGCCGGCACGTCCTTGCTGTGAATCTTCTTAAGATCTTGTGTCGACCAATCAGATCAAAATCAATCCAAGTCACGACGGCCAGGGGACGTGGCCAGACGACATTCCAGCGTGGCGAATCTAGAGAACGTATCCTATCTGACTAGCCAAACCAAATACGACAAAATGCTTGGCCGATATTTTCAGTGCAAGTCGCTCCCAACATTGACTTTCTGTCCGATCCGTCCTTTGGCCCGGATTCGTCGACGTGGACAAAAAGCGCTCGCCGACGTGCGAGGATCATTTGTTTTGTCGTTTATTCTGTTCACGCTGTCTTACCTTTTTGTCGGAGTTCTTGTATGAAATAGTACGAAACCGCCGGCCGGCGAGAAAAAACAAAAAAAAAGACGGCGGCGGGCGGGACGATTTCAGCCGGCCGTTGGAATAACCGTACATAACTTTGTCGGAGAGCGGACAATAGTACGTTTTGGTACAGTTCAAGAAATACAGTCCGTACATATGAAAGGGGGCGACTATTTACAGTGTCCTTTTTCTGAACGTAGTGTACGTTTTCGACGGGCAGCAAAAAAAGGTTTTTTTTGGCGAAAAATGCTGTTTCATACTTTTCAGAATAGATACAGACCTTTTCTCGTTGGATGTACGGATGGTGATTTGAAATGTACGAAGCGCGCGCGTCTACAAGGTATAAGGGCGCAACACGTGGAGCGACATGATTGGTCGCGGCAAACATATGACGTGACAAGTATGTTTGGGACCGTGACGTGACGAAACGAGACGCGAAAAAAGTGCAGTCCGCGGACGGCAGTCGGAAATGGCGGGAATTAAAACTGACAGATTTTTCCTGAAACACGCTACGGTATGTGCCCTATCTTTTTCTGTCAGTTTTAATTCCCGCCATTTCCGACTGCCGTCCGCGGACTCCACTTTTTTCGCGTCTCGTTTCGTCACGTCACGGTCCCAAACATACTTGTCACGTCATATGTTTGCCGCGACCAATCATGTCACTCCACGTGTTGCGCCCTTATACCTTGTAGACGCGCGCGCTTCGTACATTTCAAATCACCATCCGTACATCCGACGAGAAAAGGTCTGTATCTATTCTGAAAAGTATGAAACAGCATTTTTCGCTAATGAAAACCTTTTTTTTGCTGCCCGGCGAAAACGTACACTACGTTCAGAAAAAGGACACTGTAAATAGTCGCCCCCATTTGGAAAATTCTATTCTCACACCTTTTTTGTCTACACACAGGCCTCTTTTCGCCGGGCAGATTTTAAAATAGCACAAAAAAAGAACACACCTTTCACACCTTCTCACCTTTTTTTTCCCACCTTTTTGAAATCGACACACACCTTTCTCCATCGGGCAGATTTTACCCCTTCTTGTTTTTTTCTTTGAAAAAAACATCGGCCTGCCCGAATCCACTCGGAGCAGAAGATCCGTCCGCCACGAGATCGTTCGCGAGTGGCCGTCCTTCACACGTGCAGAAACGATACACCGTCGATTCTAGAGCAGATCACACCACGGCAGATCACCGTTCGATCGGCAGCCGGGCTCGGTTCCAGCGAATGGCACACGCCCACGTGTCCCACCCGAGCAGGCTCGAGGACCGTACACAACTCGTACGGTCGCAGCTTCGAGGAAAGTCCTTACATTGCGAGCTTGAACCAATCACCATCTGCCGCGTGCTCCTTTTAGACGTGGCAAACTGTGATTGGTACAGGCACTCAACTTTAATTATTACGTTTTTTGACTTTCCTCGAAGCTGCGGGCGTACGCCTTCTGTACGGTCCTTGGAGCCGGCTTGGGTGGGACACGTGGGACAGAGCCTGGCTGCTGATCGACCGGTGATCTGCCATGGTGCGATCTGCGTGAATATCGACGGCGGAAATTATTGCACGTGTGAAGGACGGCCACCCGCGAACGATCTCGTGGCGGACGGATCTTCCGCTCCGAGCGGATTCGGGCAGGCAGATATTTTTTTCACTGAAAATAAATGATAAGGAGTAAAATCTGCCCGACAGAAAAAGGTCTCACGGCGCTCGGCCGCTCAGGACTAGTAGCGTGTATCGATTCCAAAAAGATGTGAAAAAAGGTGAAAAAAAAAAAGGTGTGAAAGGTGTGTTCCTTTTTTGTCTATTTTAAAATCTGCCCAGCGAAAAGAGGTCTGTGCGTAGACAAAAAAGGTGTGAGAATAGAATTTTCCCCCCCATTTGGTGCCTCTCATTTGACTGGTTTCGTACGAGCCACTGTCCGTTAGCGCTGGTGAACGATACGTATCGGCTAGAGAAAAGTGTGCTCGATACGAATTGTGGTCATATCGAAATTATTCCGATACGCTACGATATATAGCTACGAAGCCTCTCATATCGCTTTGGTTCTATGTGGATCTGGTCAGTGTACCGTATTGCTGAACCGACGGGACTGGAACTGGGACTGGCCCATTTCCATGTATAGCCTGTTCTACTTGCACTTTGTTCAACAGTTTGAGAACAAAAAGGGAAAATGATACAGCGGCCCCACCTTTTGGATATCGGCGCCCCTTTTTGGGAAAAATTGTACTTTTTTTTTTGGCTAATCACCCCCCCCCCCTTGGATCTTTCGGGAGGAGAGCTTGTAGACAATCGGACCCCGCGCCTCGCGCGCAGGATCCGATTGTGCACCGACGTACGGCGCCGCGCATCGCGGCGCGGCCCGCGAGATGCGGCGAGCCTACGGAAAAGTTGTCCTCACCTGACCCGTTTGGGTCAGAGGTTGCCACGTGGCAGTCTGCCATTGGACAGCCCTGCTGCCGGTCCCCCATGCCGATACAGTGGACCCCCATAATATTTTCGCCATGGTTTCGGCAAATACTGGGCGAAAATATTGTAATTTGCAAATATAAGGTCCGTGTTACCAATAGGCGAGCGGTATTATGTTAGAGTTCATGTCTGTTCGTATGTATCGTATCGTATCGTATCGTACCGTGATTTAGATACAAGAGCTCCTATTGGTGCTTTACGTATATCGTACGACTCAGAGATTTTATTCGTACTTACCGTACAGCGTAAAAGCGTGACCCATGCTTGAAATCCGTTCCGATTAACAGATTTTGTATTGGAGAATAGGTCAGGTTAGGTTAACACCCCTAATACGTTAACATTGAGTTACCGTACAAAAAGGTGGTTTCGGCAAAATCGGGGCAAGTTTCTTGGGGACGCACTGTACAAGGTGGAAAATATTATGGGGGTCCACTGTATCGGCATGGGGGACAGGCAGCAGGGCTGTCCAATGGCAGACTGCCACGTGGCAACCTCTGACCCAAACGGGTCAGGTGAGGACAACTTTTCCGTAGGCTCGCCGCATCTCGCGGGCCGCGCCGCGATGCGCGGCGCCGTACGTCGGTGCACAGTCGGATCCTGCGCGCGAGGCGCGGGGTCCGATTGTCTACAAGATCTCTCCTCCCGAAAGATCCAAGGGGGGGGGGTAATTAGCCAAAAAAAAAAGTACAATTTTTCCCAAAAGGGGGCGCCGATATCCAAAAAGTGGGCCCACTGTATCATTTTCCACAAAAAGTTGCACAACATTTGAGCACGTTGTCATTGCCACGTCATTCATGCTCTTGTCGAATGTTACGTCACCAATCAAGCACGCCATTGGCTGGGTGGCAACAGATTGACAGACGCGCGGCAGATTGGCCAGGAGGAGAAACGGAGCACGTACGGCCACCCAGGTGCTGCTTTCCACGAACTTTCTGTCCGTACGTCGTACAGCTTGTGCCAAACCCTTTCGTCCGTACACAAACCCAAAAACTGAAAGGAGAATGCTGCTGCACCCCCCTATTTTGGTTATTACACCCCCCTTTTTGAAAAATTTGCCTGCCCATTTTGGTATCCCACCCCCCTGTTTTGGATATTTCACCCCCTTATTTTGGATATCCCACCCCCTGTTTTTTTCCTTTTCACTACTGACTTCCAACATTGTGCAACAAAAGAAAAGGAGATTTGCATTGATCTCAAGATGTTGTTGTTTTTTGTCGCTATGCCTGCCTATCTTGATGTGAACTCCTTCTGTAAAGCTCGGTAATGACTTGTACAAGCTCATCGCGGGTCTCATACTCACTTGGTAGCATTTCTGTGGACATTGCAAACCGAGAAGAGGGGAGCAAAACATGGGGGTGGGATAACCAAAATGGGCGGGCAAAATTTCCAAATACGGGGGAACCAAAATAAGGGGGGTGCAATAGCATTCTCCAACTGAAAGCTGAGTTTTGGGATTTGGGTTTTGAGTTTTTCCTCGGTTTTCCATTATTTTTTTGTTTTTGACTATCAATCACGAACAGTAAAGTTTTCTATTTATTATTTAAAAACAAAAAAAATTATTTACAAGCGCTATTCACCAATGTACAACTGTACAGTAATGCCCCAATAAAAATATTTCAGTTCCGGGCCCTAAAATTTTAGTCCCAGTCGAGGGTTCCGCCGTGCCCGGGCTGGTCATCGAGCTCGTAGAGAGGCCCGTTCACTGAAAAAAAAAAAAAGGTTCGGGGGGGGGGGGGGGGGGGGG
>CM074806.1:457336-477956 GCA_037447605.1 Zygnema circumcarinatum
GGGGGTACAATTTATTTGAATCAAAATTAATTGAAAAAAGCAAAAAAATTGAGAAATTAAGTTCCCATTCAGCAGCTCTCTCCCTCTCCTCCCTTTCTCTCTTTTTTTTCTTTTTTGTTTTTTTACCTCGGTATCCTCCTCGGACAGGGTCGTTGGCCAATAGGAGCGGCGTGTCCAGGTCGACGAATCTGCCCCGACAAGAAAAAGAAAAAAACACGAGAAAAAATATCAACGCCGAAATCCTCCAAAAACACAAAATTTCAGGAAACCCAAATACTCTAAACTTCAAAACCCTCAATGGCCCAAAAACCCAAAAAGCCCCAAAACCCTAAAACACTAAACCCCCAAAACCCTAAACCTTACAACCCTGAAACCCTAAAACCCTTCAACCCCCAACCCCGCCACCCTAAAACCCTAAACCCCAAAACCCCAAAACCCCAAAACCCAAACCCCAACCCTCCTACCCTCCCTAGCCCCCTACCCCTTTACCCCCCCTACCCCTTACCCCCTACCCCTACCCCCTACCCCCCTACCCCCCTACCCCCCTACCCCCCTACCACCCTACCCCCCTACCCCCCTACCTCCCTACCCCCCTACCCCCCTACCCCCCTACCTCCCTACCCCCCTACCCCCCTACCCCCCTACCCCCCTACCCCCCTACCCCCCTACCCCCTACCCCCCTCCCCCCAACCCCCTAACCCCTACCCCCTACCCCTGACCTCTACCCCTACCCCTACCCCTACCCCCCTACCCCCCTACCCCCTACCCCTACCCCCCCCCCTACCCCCTACCCCCCTACCCTACCCCCCTACCCTACCCCCCTACCCCTACCCCCCTACCCCTACCCCTACCCCCTACCCCTACCCCTACCCCCTGCCCCTACTACCCCCTGCCCCTACCCCTACCCCTGCCCCCTACCCCCTACCCCTACCCCTACCCCCTGCCCCCTACCCCCCTACCCCCTGCCCCTACCCCTAGCCCCTAGCTCCCACCTGAACCCCCCAGGCCCTAGCCCCTAGCCCCTAGCCCCTAGCCCCTAGCCCCACCTAGCCCCACCTGACCCCCCCAGGCCCTAGCCCCTAGCCCCTAGCCCCTAGCCCCACCTGAACCCCCCCAGGCCCGCCGCGAGGTGCGCGGAGAAGCCCATTCCGATGCGCGTCTCGACCATTCCGCCAATCATGAGCGCCAGCCCGTGGCGGCGCGCCACGTGGACGATTTCGAGGGCGCCGAGGACGCCCACTTTGGCGAGTTTGATGTTGATGGCGCCCGCCAGCTGGCGGCTCGCGATTCGCTCCGCGTCGGCGAGGCTGCGGCAGCTTTCGTCGGCCGCCACCTGGACGCCGTACAGCCGCCCGGCGACCTCGCTGACGTGGCGGATGCCCAGCCAATCACGGCGCGGCGTGGGCTGCTCGAAGAGGATCGGATCCAAACCAAGGTCTAAAAATGATATTTTTTTCCAAAAAAAAAAAATTTAGAGGGAAGTAATCAACTGTTGAATGGATCCAGAAGTGAAATTTTTTATCATAAATTAAAAAAAAAAAAAAAAATTACCGTGTAGCCGCTCGAGCACTTGCAGGGCCTGTTCCGAAGTGTATCCGCAGTTCGCGTCGAGGAGGAGATCGCAGGTCGGGTGGCCACGTCGGATGGCGGATAGACGCGCCACGTCAGCATCCACAGTGGTGCCGCCAATCTTCGTCTTGATGGAGAGGAATCCTCTCTGCCAATAGTGAGCTGCCAGCTCAGCAGCGGTGGAGGGAGAGCAGATGGGGATCTGATGGGGGCGAGAGGAAGGGAAAAGGAAGGCATGAGGGGGTTTTTTGTTTTCAGTTTTCAGTCGGAGTTCGAATCTGAGGAACGGGTTTGGGTCAGAAGTGGAGAGGGAGACGGGGGGGGGAGGGGGAGGGAGGGGAGATGGAGAGGGAGGAGGAGAGGGAGAGGGAGAGGGAGAGGGAAAGGGAGGAGAGATGGAGAGGGCGAGAAAGGAGAGAGGGAGAGGGAGGGGAGATGGAGAGGGGGGAGGAGAAGGAGAGGAAGAGGGAGGAGAGAGGGAGAGGGCGAGGAAGGAGAGAGGGAGAGGGAGGGAAGATGGAGATGGAGAGGATGGAGACGAGGGGTTAGGAGGGGAAATGGAGTAGGAGGAGGAGAGGGAGAGGAAGGGGAGAGGAAGAGTAAGTATAAGGGGGAGGGGGGGGCAGAGGGAGAGGAAAAGCAGAGATGAGAGAGGAGAAGCAAGGGAAACCGGAAGCAGAGGGAAAAGGGAAGAGGACATGGAGAGGAGAGGGAGGTAGAGAACACAGAGAAAATTACGGATTCAAACATTTGATAGCCTTCACTATTGGGAAGGCAAAATCTGAAGGGGTTGGGGTGGGAGAGAAGGTGATGTTGGGGCCGCCGCAACATACTGTGATGTCGGTCGTGACGCGGTCGCTACATCCTCCGAAGAAGGCCCAAAGAGGAATCTCCTGACTGCGCGCAACTGCGTCAACAATTGACATTTCTACCCCCGCTCGGATCTGGAAAAAAACCAAATGAATAAAGCAGTTTAAATAAGGAAATAAAGCAATCCGGCAATCGATTGAATGATTAAAAGGTAATTGCTTGCCGAATCAATAACAACAATAGAGCTGATTAAAGAGTTCGATCATAAAACATGAAAGTGGGTAAATTTAATCGATAAACCGATCCTTTAAACCAGGCCCAAAAAACATAAACCCAAAACCCCCAAAATCCGAAAACCTCACACAATAAAAAACACGAACCAGAATTTCAAAAACCTGAAGCACCCCAATAACCTTAAAAAAAAAAAAACAGCACAAAAAAACCCATAAAAAAAGAAAAAAATTACCGCTGCGTATTGGTGTCCGGGCATGTACTCCCCGAGCCCTCGAATGAGATCCAGCCACGTGGCAGCCTCCTGGCGCTCCAGCCAATCCCCAGCCAGGGCCGCCCCAGCCAATGCCTCCTCCTGATTTTCCGCCGTGACTGGCGGCATTATGGGTACCTCCCCCCACCCTACACTACCGTCCAAAAGCTCCGTACGAATGGCGACATTTTCGACACGTGTCACGTTGGCAGAGGCTATCGTAAACGGAGCCAAGAGCGGCACGTCGAGAGGGCGCGCATCGAGCTTCAAAATTTTAACGGGCGGCAAATCTGTTTGGAATTGGGGGAAAAAATTACCATCTGAGCCCTCCTTTCTCGGTTTTTGCGTTTCCGGGGAATTGGGACCGTGCGAAAAGGCGCAGGAATTTGATTTTTTCGACGAAATTCGCAAGTGGGCCGATCTGTAATTAGGGGAAAAGGGGAGATTAGGGTTCAGAGAAGCGATCTGCATCTGGGTTTTGGCCCTGAACCCTGAAAAGTGGAGTGGTTTCTGCGTGCTGTTGGGGGGAAAGGGGAGGCTTCGCTTGAGGCGGGGGAGGGAGGAGAGGGAGACATCCTCTGCTTCTGCGCTTGCTTGGGATTGCAGAATTGAAGAAATTGGGGAGGTGGGGTTTACGGAATGCATGGAGAAAGTGAGAGAGGGAGAGAGAGAGAGAGAGAGAGAGAGAGAGAGAAAGGGCGAGCGAGAGAGCGAGCTGGCTACTAATGCTAAACGAAGAATTAAGAATAAAAATTAAAGCGTGCACGTGTGAGGCACATAATTGGCTCCAAAGTCTGAGGGAAAGGCCGGTTGAGAATTGCGCTGTACTGTTTCCGACTGGATCGTAGGTCTAACCACCACTGAGCTCTGCCTCGTCGAAATCAATCGGAGCCCCCCACGTGATCGATATGCAAACGTGGCGATCCGTGATTGGTCCAGTTTACAACGACGAATGGAGATCCACTTCGAGACTAGTGGGAGCGCCGCGTGTCAGTGCCTCTGACTGAGTCAGACTTCAGAACGACGACATTTTCACAGATCGCGTTCAAGTGTGAACGGAACACTGCAATCGTTGCTGTCATATGCGGATCCGTACGATTTGTTTGTCGTTAAGTCAAATGCAAGTGTGAACAGGGACATTCGCCAGCTTAGCACAGCTCAGCTTTCTTTTGGTTATTTGGGGTCAACCTTTCCTTAAAGTTAACGGATCCAAAGTTAACTATTCTATAAAGTTAAAGTAAGCGATACCACGGAATTTGATAAAATAAAATCACTTGGACATAAAAAAGAACAATAGGGGGAGTCAGACTTTGACCATGGCCAAATCAATTAAGCAAGCCTGTCGGGCGAATTAAGCATTGGCTAGGTACACATTTCGGTACGGCTGGGTATGGCGGGGCCCCGGATCCCGACCCGAAATTCGTACACGAAAGAAGTGACTTTTAGTATAAGGAATTCGGGAATTTAGTACGCGATGGTCAAGGTCTGACTCCCCTTAATATGATCATAAAGGAATACAAAAAAATGCTGGTTTAGCTTCCTATCTTAATAAAGAAAAAAAAAAGATTGCTCAAAAATCAAATTCAATTGGTAAAAGGTTGAATCCTGTTTACAAATTCAAAAAAATTAGAGCCTAAAACTAAAACCCTGAAATCTAAGCACTAAAAAAGAGAGAAAAAAAAAGAAAAAATCAAGTGAAGAGCCAAACCCAATTTAAAAAAAAAAATTGACTACTTACTTTTTACTGAACCCCTCTCTCTCTCTCTCTCTCTCTCTCTCTCTCTCTCTCTCTCTCTCTCTCTCTCTCTCTCTCTAAATCCCCCCTCCAACTCTCCGAACTGCAGCACATGTGGCGCCAGTTCCAGTAACCGTTCAACTGTGCCGGGCCCAAACTTCCGTGCGAACAAGTAACATGGAACTGCTCGGCCGTTCCGTACACACGGAATCGCATCCAACCTTTTGTCCGTAAACGCGCGAAATGTGGAAATATTTTTCAGTTTCAGTATGAAATTTTCCGTCACGTCACTCGCCTCATACGTCGGCGGATGGAAGGTCTGAAAGTTCGTACTGTTCCAGTCCACATACATTAACGTCCGGTTAGCCAAAAAATTCGCTTTTTTTATGTACAAAAGCGTCGGCATGTAACGTTCATCAATTATGCCCCTCCTCTTCGGAAACACGCAATCCGGGCAGCCGTAAAATTCTTTAAATTTTGGGTAAAAGCAGGTATCCGAAAGCACTGTGGCGACTAAGTCCCTGTGAAGCTCCTTCCAGCCGTCCCCCTTTTTCCACACTTTCCTGGAAACTTCCGGGAGGAGTTCAGGCTTCCAACTCAAGTGCGCCACGGGGCAGCGTGTAACTGTGATGAAACTGAACGGAGATTCCGTGACATATGAATAGACATAGGAGAAATTAAAAAGGGGTATACATGACTCGGAAAGAAGAATCATGAATTTGTTGGAGGGGTCGAGGAGGGCGTGCGCCATTAGACGGAGCTCCGCATTGAGGAGACCCAAACTGCCCCAACTCACTTTCTGCAAGAGCAATAGGGAGTGCTTGCTGGGTGGGAGAGGTGAGGGAGAGGATGAGAGAGGTGAGGGAGGGGATGAGAGAGGTGAGGGAGAGGATGAGAGGGGTGAGGGAGAGGATGAGAGGGGTGAGGGAGAGGATGAGAAAGGTGAGGGAGAGGATGAGAGAGGTAAGGGGGAGGATGAGAGAGGTGAGGGAGAGGATGAGAGAGGTGAGGGAGAGGATGAGAGGGGTGAGGGAGGGGATGAGAGAGGTGGATGAGAGGATGAGAGAGGTGAGGGAGAGAGGATGCGAGAGGTGAGGGAGAGAGGATGAGAGAGGTGAGGGAGAGGATGAGAGAGGTGAGGGAGAGGATGAGAGAGGTGAGGGAGAGGATGAGAGAGGTGAGGGAGAGGATGAGGGAGGTGAGGGAGAGAGGATGAGAGAGGTGAGGGAGAGAGGTTGAGAGAGGTGAGGGATGGGGCGAGCGAGGTGAGGGGGAGAGGATGAGAGAGGTGAGGGAGAGAATGGGCGAGGTGAGGGAGAGGATGACAGAGGTGAGGGAGAGGGAGAGAGAAGGAGAGAGAAGGGGGGAAGGAGGGAGGGAGCGGAGAAGGGATGGGAGAAGGGAAAAGGGAAACGAAGAGATAGGTTGGTGGAGTGTCTTATTATCTGTATGCTTACCTTGCTTGGAATGTGCCGTCCTCGGAAAACTTCTGGCAAAGTTTGATCGGTTGTGTTGTAATCCGGATTAGCGTGAATGTAGATGGAGAATTTTCCAGTGTGCCCCCTGCGGGAAACATTGAACCCTTTAATAATAGTTTTTATGAATGTGGAATCGGAAATTTTATCGCAGGCAAGCTAAGTCCGAGGGCGGAGTTACTGACCGAAAAAAATGTTCCCAGAGAGGAGCTAAAGGAAGGGGCCCACGTGTAATGAACAAGAATGCGATCTGATTGGGTCGAAAGTATGGTGTAAAAAAGGGAGGGGGAGACGAAAGAAAAGGGAGAGGGGAAACCAATGTGAGGTTCGGTTTCAGTTTCAGGAAATGGGTTTCAGAGAGGAAGATGATAGGAGTAGAGAGGAGGGAGGGAGGAAGAGAGGGAGAGGGAGAGAGTGAGGAGGGGAGAGTGAGCGAAGAAAGTGGAAGAGGGGGATAGAAAAAGGGGCACCGAAGAGCAAGAGTGTGTGAGGGGTGAGGGCAGAGAGAGAGAGGGGAGAGGGTGAGAGAGAGGGAGAAACGATGGGGTAGAAAAGTGCAAGAGTATGTGAGGGATGAAGGCAGAGAGAGAGAGGGGGAGAGGGAGGGCAGAAGGCGAGAGAGATGAGCAGGGGGAAGGGGGAAGAGGGGAGATGGGAAGAGAGGGAAGGAAAAAAGTGAGCGGAAAGGATTAGTGCAGATGGGGAGTAGGGGGGAGGGAGGGAGAAAGAGAGAGAGAAATGTGAGGAGATAGAAGCTTCCATGAACTTGTTCAGTTTTAGCAGCTGGAACAAACAAGTTCTATGCTAATTATTTTGTACCTTCGCTACAGACAAATCGCTGGCAGGTTGCATCGCGAGAGCCCTCGCAAAGAGTTCCTGATCTGCAATAACCCTAATTCACAAACTTCAAATGTCTTACTTGGGTTTCTGGGTTCAGGTTTGTGCTTCAGGGTTTCAGGAGCCTTGAAAATTTCGTACAAAAGTAAACCTATGAATTCAAAGAGAAAAAAATATAGGGTGAGCATAATGTGCTGCCCTTCCTACCCCTCCCTCCCCCTCCCCTCCCTCTCACTCTCCCCTCTCCTATCCTTTCTCCCCTTCTCCCCTTCTCCCGCCCCCCCCCTCTCTCTCTCCCTCCCCCCTCTCCTATCCCTTCTCCCCTTCTCCAATTCCCACCCCCCTCCCTCTCCCTCCCCCCTCTCCTTTCTCCTCCCTCTCGCACTCCTCTCCCCCCTCCCTCTCCCTCCCCCATCTCCTATCATTTCTCCCCTTCTCCCAACCCCCCCCTCTCCCTCTCCCTCCCCACTCTCCTATCCTTTCTCCCCTTCTCCCACTCCCCTCTCTCTCCCCCCCCCTCTCCTATCCCTTCTCCCCTTCTCCCACTCCCACTCCCACCCCCCCCCCTCTCCCTCCCCCCTCTCCTTACCTGACTCTTCGTGATCTTCCGAGGGACGAAGAGAAGTCGGAAGCCGGCAACGTTCCGGAAGCTCTACCCTGTCTGCTGACGTGGCCTTTGCGATGGGTGCCAGGTGTGCCCGCAGCCCACGTGGCAGCGCCTCATTGGCCCCCGCCTCCTCGTAGAGCTCTGAATAGTCCGCCACCTCCTCTGTGCGCGGAGGGACCTTTTGGGCACTCGGGAGGAGGTCGGCGGAGAAGAGGAGGAGGCAGATGGAGGCGGCGAAGAGGAGGAGGTAGAGGAAGGGCCGGGAGAGGCCCAGCA
This sequence comes from Zygnema circumcarinatum, assembly GCA_037447605.1. Classification (NCBI taxonomy): domain Eukaryota; kingdom Viridiplantae; phylum Streptophyta; class Zygnematophyceae; order Zygnematales; family Zygnemataceae; genus Zygnema; species Zygnema circumcarinatum. The sequence continues at coordinate 465,130 of CM074806.1, forward strand.
TTGTCTGTTGGAGAGAGAGAGAGAGAGAGGAGGGGCGAAGTGAGGGAGAGAGAGAGAGAGAAAAGGGCGAGAGGGAGGAAGGCAGCTTGAGAGAGAGTGGGAGGGGGGCGGAGGGAGAGGGGAAGAGAGGGGAGAGAGGGAGAGATTGGGGGAGAGCGAGGGGAGAGAGAGAGAAGGGGCGTGAGAGGTAAAGGACGAGAGACGGGAAAAACAGAGAAGGGGAGAGGCAGCATAACAGGGAGTCGAGAGAGAGAGAGAAAGAGAGAGAGAGAGAGAGAGAGAGAGGGTGGGAATAAAAATGGCTAGGTCCATGAATGCAATAACGGAACTCATGGACAATTCCTGAGAAGGAAAAAAAAAATCGTGAAAACCCATTTGAGATGCAAGTAAGGAAACCCACCTTTTACAATTTAAAAAAAAAAACAAATCAGGAAAGCTCGGAAAATTTATCCGATCTCCTGCTGCTCAACGCGGGGAGGTGGGGGGAGACTGCAGCTGGGCAGTGAGAGAGGGAGAGAGAGAGCGAGAGGCAGATGGGGTTGTGAGAGAGAGCGAGAGAGAGCGAGCCGGGAGGGAGAGGGAGAGGGAGAGGGAGAGGGAGAGGGGCAGAGAGAGAGAGGGGAGAGGGAAGCAGTCGACATCTGGGTTCAGAACGAAGGGTTCTGGCTTTGGGGTTTTGCTGGGGGAGGGAGAGTCAGGGGGAGGGCCTTCCGGGCGGGAGAGGAGGTTTTTCTGCATTGAGAACTTAAGAGGCTACCAACGTCCAATAGCGTGGCGCCACGTGGATATGTCTGTACACGTGGCGGATAGCAGGTGGTGAAATGTTCTGACGAGGTGGCACGTGGAGAAACCGGATTGGTCTGGCTTTATGACAGCTGGCGAATGCTGATTTGTTGCAGATAAGGACAAAATTGCAGAAATGCCGCTTCTGGGACATTTTAAAGGAGTACCGTGCTTCGGTTTTGTACAGTACCAAAATACGAAATGTAGAATTATGTACCATACTCATTCTACGTTGAAGTTCGACGGGAATCGTACATTACGATACCGCCTATCGGCATTTGACAGCTGTCAATAGTCTCACTTGGTGACGTCATAACCTTAAATTCCTGTCAGCTGACCAATTTGGGCTACCGCCGGTCACCTCCGTCGCGGTCGGTCTCCTCCCACATGGGCCCAATGTTGTGGCCATGTTTTGGTGTCAAAAAAAAAAAAAAGTGGACGGCCTATTTTTGTAGATTCATTTTTAATTTTCTTTTGCAAGGTTTACTGTACGGTAAAATGTACGAAAATAGTACGATTAAGGGACTCCGTACAAAGATGTACGGTAACATGGAACAGTCCTGGGCCACGCTGTACGGCCAGAGAGCAAGCCATGGCTGCAAGGCCGCCTGCTTTCGCCCTCAAGCGCTGACTTATGATTTTTTGGGAGGGTTAAACGGCAGAATTTAAAAATAAAAAAATTATATATATAGTTAGAAGCTCGGCTGCAAAGTCTTCTGCATTGTGTTCTTTAGGTAAGTTTTTTTTTTTTTTTTTTGTATGGATGCAGGATGGATGACTTTAGAGTTTGATTTAGGGCTACCTCACGCTTGCATTTGGAGCTGTAAGGCTGTTGAATGTAAAGCCAGCAGTTTTTTCTTTACTAAAGTAGACGTTGTTTCTTGAGAGAGCGAGCAACCTTTTTTCATATCTAATTCATTATTTCACTTCAAGCTTCATCCCGCTCTCACTTTCAACCTTCAAGATAAGGGTTACATTAAGATTAGGGTTAAGGCTAGCATTAGTTTTAGGGTAAGGGTTAGGGTAAAGGTTAAGTTTAGGGCTTAGGCTGAAGTTTAGAGTTAGAATTAGGGTTAAGTTTAGGGTGAGGGTTAAGTTCAGGATTAGGGTTAGGGTTCAGTTCAGGATTAGGGTTAGGGTTCAGTTTAGGATTAGGGTTAGGGTTAATTTTAGGGTTAGGGTCAGCGTCCCCTTACATCTCTTCTAAAAAGCTCTCCCTTTTGAACTTGAACCCACTTTTAAACTTTTTAACCAACCCACTTCCCTTTTCCTTCTTCTTCTTCTTCTTCTCCTTCTTCTCCTTCTTCTTCTTTTTGTGCAGCACGCAATGCCCCTCCGAGCAGTGAACCTGACCCATGTCCGCTACGAACATGGCGACCTTCTCGGGAAGCTCCTCGCGTGGTTCTCTCTCCTCCCCGTCTTCATCGCCCTTGGCGGCTTCACCTCCCTCGCCCTCTTCCGCCGCGAGCTTCAAACCATCTTCTTCGCCCTCGGTCTCGGCATGTCTGAAGTGCTCAACCAAACCCTAAAGCGAATCATCCGCCAATCACGGCCTGCCACGTGTCATGCTCTCGAGACATGTGACAGCCATGGCATGCCCTCCAGCCACTCTCAATACATGTGCTTTTTCGCCATATATTGCTCTCTTTTAGTCCTCAAAAGACTGACTTTTTCCGACCGTTTCAGTTACTACTTCAGTCTCCTCCTCCCTTGGCCCCTTGCCTTCCTCACAATGTGGTCCAGAGTCTATCTCGGCTACCACACCTTCCCCCAAGTCATGGCCGGAGCTTGCGTGGGGCTAAGTATGGGGTATTTTTGGTGGTGGCTTGTGGACTCTAAATTTGTTCCTAAATTTCCTGACTGGTCGGAAAGCCGCGTTTGCCGCTACCTCTGCATAAAAGACAATGGTCACATCCCTAATGTTTTGGAATTTGAGTACAAGAATTCGTTGGCTGTCCGAAAGGTGCTTCAAGACATGAAGGCGGATTAGGGAACTGCAGGGTTTAGGGTTTAGGGTTTAGGGGTCAGGGGTTAGGGGTAGGGTTAGGGTTAGGTTTCGAGATGGGCTTTTGGGTCTGATCGAATCAAGAGGGAAGGAGGTGGGTCTCTAGTGTAATGGTTTGACGGCTTCAGAGTGATGGGAGACATCTGTTGATAATGCCCCTCCCAAATTTTGGGTTTACTGTTTAGAGTTTGAAGTTTGAATATTAGGGTTTGAGGATTGGATGCCTTTCATATGTTCACTGAAAGTTTTTGAGCGAGGGGATTTAAGCATATATAGGCTCGGACATCTCCAAATGATTGAATGAATGATGTCCATTTGAGGCAGCTGCAGCGAGATCTGTTGTGGAAAAAGTTGTCATTGCAGCATTGAAAATTGCAGAGTAGAGAAGCAGGTGGTGGAGAATAGGGTTGCTGAGGCAAAGATTGGTGTTGAACAGGTGATGAGAGCAATGCAGCAGGCAGCACAAGCAAGTCAATTTAACGAGATGAGACTGAATGGGGCTATTCTATTGTAGCGGCGCCATGTCTTCAGGAGGAAGCACTCAAGAAGTGGTTCATGATATCGTTCCGAGCAATGAGAAATTTTCTTTGCTGCAAAATGGGGCTGATAGAGGAGGTTGCTTGAGAGAGGTGATGGTTGCTAAGGAGAGTAGCAGAGGCGGGCTGAACGCCCAGATAGATAGTGAAGGTTGTAAGTTTGGAAGTGATGGAAATTGTACCTCATATGTTGAAGAGAAGAAACAATGTTTGGCTGATTCTCGCAGTGGTAGTCGTAATATGGAGACTTGCATGACATGTAGAAGCTCTTTAGGAAGAATTTGGCTTCCTGCTGCTCCGGGGCGGAGGAGATGGGGAGCTGTGAGAGAGAAAATTTTACATCGCAGAATCACGAGTGAAAGTTCTAGCGGCGAAATTGTGTTTCTTATTGGCCAAGCAAAGGTCGGTGGAAGCAGCAATAGAGTTTGAAAGATTCTGCTCTCCTTCACAGCTGCCGGATGAACTCTATCTGAGAGTAAGTAAATGATTGAACTAGCTTTCTGAAAGATCGGGAAGGAAGCTTTTTAATTTTGGGATGCAGATGAAAGGACTGTCAGCCTTTGAGTATGATTCAATGACCTGTTGGATCTGTTTGAACTTCCCTTCAAATTGGACGGACATTTATTGTCTATTTTGCTTCTTTATGGAGTGCAGGCTGAGGAGGAAATTGTAACAGCGATAATGAAGTGGGGGAGGGGGAGGGGGAGTGTGAATACGAGAAAAAAAAAAAAAGGGGGATGTTCCATGCTCATTTATCGTTGCAGTAATCAATGTATTTATTTATTTTCCTATTTTCCATGTTCTGTGTGGCTGTTTGGATGTAAATAAAACTACATTTGTTTGCCTCTGTTTGTTTAAAATTTTCTCAATGACACAAAACATTGCATTAAAGTCTCAAAAAGGAAAACATATCGCATAAAACAGCAGTTACTGGTGAAATCAATTGCAACTGAACTGAAAGGTGACATGGAACAACTGCTCCCTCCTTATAACCATTCCTTCCTACGCTTCTGCTACCTAAAAGAAGAACATGGAAGGAAAAACGGGTTTTTGTTGGCAAACTGAAAGCGCTAAACTTGGTGTACTCTAACACCCCCAAAAATCTGCAAAAAAATTAAGCGGATTTCAATTTCACCCCAGCCTCCTCCAAGAGAGGGATCAGCTTCCCGGCCGAGTGAAGCGCCACAGTCGCTGCAAAAAAAAAAACAAAAAAATGGTCCCCAACAAAGAGAGCGAGTTCAGGAATCAGAAAATGGGATAAGAGATAAACCATTTTTTTTTTTTTTTTTTTTCGGATTTGCAAGAAAAGGGGAGGATGGGTGGCTGGGGACGAGTTAGATATCTGGTTTTTTAAGTTCAACAAAAATAAAAATATTAAAGGAAAAAAAAACATTGAACACATACCATCACAGCCGCCAATGTGCTTTCCTCCTATTGGCCCAAAACCCCCCAAAATTTAAATCAAGTTAGTAAACATTTCTACGTTTAAGGGGAGGGTGGACGGAAATGTGGCAAGTTTGCAACCAAAAAATCCCAAAACACGAGGTTGGGGTACAATTAAAAAACCATATTTACAAATAAGATAACCATTTTCAGGACTCACCGATGAACACATTCGGAACGGTGGACTGCCCAGTTAGGTCAAACAGCGCATCTTGCAGCGCTCTCTCCTCCACTGCACCCTCTCCCTCGGTAGAGAGTTCAGGTGAAGCACTACCCCCGCTCTCCTACCTCCCTCTCCTCCCTCTCACTCCCCTCTCTATCTTCTACCCCTATCTCCTACCACTCTCCCCTACAGAGTTTGACATTTGCGTTGTGTTTCCACGAAAGTCCCACTCTCTCCCTCCCAGACCTAAACGGAACTTCAAGTAGCACTGTACCTCCCCTTCTTTCTTCCAACACTCTCTCCTTCTCCCTTTACCTCGTGCAACCTCCCTCCAACCTTATCATCTCTCCCACCCCCCCTCCTTCCTATCCACTCATTCCCTCGACCTTCTCTCCCCCTCCTCAGTACCTACCCTTCCCTCTGCTACTCCACTGGCCTCTATCTCGTACTCCACCCTTCTCCCCTTTCTCCCCCTCCAATCTCTCTCTTTCTCCGCCATTCCCTCCCCTCCCTCCTCTCTATCACTCCCTTTGTCCTCCTCTCTCCTCTCCCTCCCTACTCCCTCAGTTTCCTCTTTCTTTCCCACTCTCCACTTCCCTCTTCCTCTCTCTCCCTCTCCCCCTCCCTCTCCCTCTCCCCCTTCCCTTCCCCCTTCCCCTCCCTTCCCAACCCTCACCCACCCTTCCCCCCTCGGCCCCCCTCGCCCCCATAGCCCCTCCCCCCTTTTACCCTCTCCGTCTCCCTCGCCCTCATTCTCTCACTCTCCCTCACCTGTTCCCACTCCCTCTTCCTCTCAGGCTGCGAGCCTACCAAGCTGGTCGAGCTCAATGATCTTCGCTTCAACCCCAAGTTTCCTGAAGAGACCCTTCACCTGACCGCAGTATCTGAACCCACAAACATCCAAAAATACCGAACCCCCACAACAGGAGGGCTATAGAACAATGATTACAACTGGTAGATATTCATAAATTTTTATACCGAAAGCGCGGTCCATGACAGGGAAATTGGGGAGGGAAACCATGGGGCGAAGGGGGATAAGAGGGAGATTGAATAAAACATTAAAATGATGAACGTTTTCCTTTCTTTTGGGCATTGAAGAGCCGTAAACTGCATGAAGTGTAGAGCCCGGCTGGAACATTTCTTTTAGAGTACATTTAAACTCGTCTAACCCACTTTAAAACTTCAAGAGAGGAAAGCGAGAAAGGTGAGGAGTGGAAAGAGAAAGAGAGGGAGAGAGAGAGAGAGGGGGAAACAGAGAAAGTGGGAGAGGGGGAGAGTGAGATAAAGAGAGAGAAAACGAGAGAGAGAGAGAGAGAGAGAGAGAGAGAGAGAGAGAGAGAGACCTACGGGCACCAGGACTTGGAGTACACGATGACAGCGTTCTCGGCATTCTTCTTCGCCACCACCTCCGCGAGCTGCCCGCCCGCCGCGCACCGCACGGCCCTGAACCCTGGCCGTACGGCCCCGAGGGGGGGCGCGGGGTTCAGAGAGGGCTGGCAGTGGGCGATGTGAGGCAGCGCCGGCACGTACGGAGGAGGGGGGAGGGCGAAGGAGCCATGAACGGAGCGGGGGCGCGAGGAGGTGACACGTGGCGGCAATGCGGGACACGTGGCGGCGAGGAGGCCCTGGGCGAGAGTCGACGCCATGGCTGCGGGGGAGAGGGAGGGGGCGGAAGGGGGGGGGGTTTGTGGTGGTGCGTAACCAACGTAATAATTAATGTTAACCAATAAACTGAAAACATGTCAGAATGGCCGAGTTGGTCTAAGGCGCCAGTTTCAGGTACTGGTCCGAAAGGGCATGGGTTCAAATCCCATTTCTGACAAACGCTAGTGTTTTTCGTAATTTTGATTTTGATGGGGAAGTTGATTACTTTCTTAGAGGAGCCGTTGGTCATCATTTGATGATTGATTGACGGTGCAAAGAATAAAATATAACACGATGGTGTTGGCATCGTGAGATCAATGCCAATTCACATTCTCCTTTCTTTGATGACCCGAATCCTTCTTTTGACAAGCTGCTCTTGATTTCTCCTTTCAGTCATCACAGTGAAATAGAAGCAAGATCCGCGCATTCAAACTTGATCAGTATATTGGCTTAAGCGCAGTGAATTGTTATTATAGGCTCGGATCAAAACATTCAATAGTACCTTGTGTCTGTTTGTCTGTCTTGTAAATGTTGTTTATTTCAACTTTTCATAGTACAGTCAGTGGCTCAAACTTGAACAACATGGACCAGTTCCGAATCAATTTCCCTGTTTTAATGATGTTGAAACTCAAACGCTCCTTCACTTCACTCGCTTTTATTGATGGCGTAAATAAATACAGTGAAGGTCAGGTCCCTTGAAGTTTAAAAGAAGAGGTGTTCCATGTAACTGTCTGCATGCTCTGCGCAGTTCTACTACCACTACTACTTATTTATCATGCCAACCAAAAGGCCTCTCAAAGTAAATCACTACCTTACTTTATACACCTTTCAACTGATACCTTCTATACTGAACCTGAAACTGAACTGAACCGAAGCATAGAACCACACATGATCCCATTTCTGTTACGATGAACTGCCCCTTATTTGTACATAGAAACGAACTGTCTGCTTTCCCCACCAAAGGACCTAAGACCCACCCCCCCCCCCCCCCCCTCCCTCCCTCCCTTAAAATATTAATGGCAAATTAAGCTCCCTTTTTCCCAACTATTCTCCTCTGAACCCTTAATGTCCCAGAACCCTAACTTCAACTCCCACAGTTTCAGTTCCCAACAACGGATCAGGCTACACACGTAACTGCTGAGGACCTACCATTGAACGGAACATAATTCACTAGACAAGGAACTCCTATGAGCCAATAAGAGGTTAGAATGACCTGCTTTTCCATGTGCATTGGTTCCGTTAGAATTTGAATTTGAAAGAATAGCGAAGCTCAAATTGCTGTGACCCAAACTCCGCTTTTATGACTCCTCGCCAGCTTCACAGTTAACCCTGTTTTTGGCATTTCTAAGCGTTCACTTCTAGACTGGAGGGATGCCCTCGTTACATGCCGTTCAGTTCCGTTCTGTTCAACGGTTTCCTTGATCTCGCTCAACGGAACGGAGTCTCCCTTCTCCCACACCTTATTGGCCCACTCCTGCATCTCCTTCTCCTTCTCCTTCTCCTTCTCCTTCTCTGCCCCTTCAGTTGCTCCAACAAAACCCCCCAACTCTCCATCCTTAGAAACCTCTCCCTCCCATTTCTCACCTCCCTCTCTCCCAACATCCTTCTCTCCTCCTTCAATCCCTTCTTCTGCGAATTCAATTATCTCCATAACCGGTTCTTTTGCTTCCTCGTTCACACTAATCTCCAGTATCGGCTCGGCTGTAACCTCGTTCACACTTATCTCCGAAACCGGTTCTTTCGTGTCTTCGTTCACACTTATCTCTGAATCCGGTTCCTTTTTTTCTCCACTCCCACTCACATTGGGAGCACTCTCACCCTCAGTTTTCAGACTGTTAGGTCCTCTTTCTCCTTCACTCTGAGACTGTTTACTTCCCTCTCCTCCTCCTCCTCCTCCCTCTCCTCCTCCTCCCTCTCCTCCTGCTGCTGCTTGATTCCCCTCTCCCTTCTGTTCCGACTTACTCCCTCCCCTCCCTCTCGCTCTACTCCTACTCGGACCATGCACGAGGCGAGTAAACCCTAAAAAGCTCAATGTTCCATCCCCATTGGTCCATTCATCGAGAACAGCCGAAGTGGGAAGGGGCTCTTGAGACCCCATTTCCTGAACCCAAATTTTCGTTCACCCCATAAGATGATAGTTTTGAAAGGAAGGCAAAAATGGGGGTTTTGCTTCGGTTTTGGTCCGAAAAAAAAGCAACTTATGCGGCGGTTAATGCGTTTTGAGTTTTTTAATTTTTAGGGTTTGAGAGTGTTTGAGCACCGTTATGTAATATCACAAAGAAAAATTTAGGGTTTTTTCATGTGACTCTCTCGCCCTCCTTCTCCCTCCCCTCTCTCGCTCTCTCTCTCTCTCTCTCTCTCTCTCTCTCTCTCTCGCTGTCTCTCTCTCTCTCGCACGCTCACCTTTGCGAGATCAGCCGCTACAAAAACTCGATTTCCCGATTCGTTAAAGCTTTCATATGCAATTCGAGCCCTTTCCGGCCAATTGCTGAGGGCCTCCAATTGGAAAATACTTATAACGGCGGCACAAAATTCATCAAAATCCATCGACTTCAGCTTGCGCTGATCCATCTGAAAAGAATAAATGACCAACTGCGTGACATGATCAGAGTTGAATTGCAAATAAATGGGGTTTAAGGAATTCGACCGATAATGAAATTTCCGGTTTTAACAATGAGTCGAATGAGGAGGAATTCGAATGATTTAGAAATTAGGGTTAAGAAAACAATACCAGTCTGAGGATGTCAAGTCCATTGGATTCACGCATTGCTTCGGTGGCCACATTTTCAAGAGCCTGCACAGCAAAAGAGAAGCGAGGGTGATGGGGGAAGAGAGAGAGAGGGAGGGAGAGCGGGAGGAAGTGGGCGAGAGCGATGGAGAGGGGGGGAGAGAGAAGCAGGAGGGGGAGATAGAGAGGGAGAGAGAAGGGGAGGGAGGGAGGGAGAGGGAGAGGAAGAGGGAGAGGGCGAGGGAGAGGAAGAGAGAGAGGGCGAGGGCGAGGGAGAGGGGGGGGGAAGCAGGAGAAGGAGAGAGCGAGGGAGAGCGAAGGGGAGGGAGGGAGGGAGGGAGAGGCAGCAGGAGGGGGAGACAGGGAAAGAGAGAGAGGGCGAGGGCGAGGGAGAGGGGGGGGAAGCAGGAGAAGGAGAGAGCGAGGGAGAGCGAAGGGGAGGGAGGGAGGGAGGGAGAGGCAGCAGGAGGGGGAGACAGGGAAAGAGAGAGAGTTGGAGAGGGAGGGGGAGCACGAGGGGGAGAGAGAATGAGAGAGAGGGAGAAAAAAGGTGAGGGAGGGAAAGGGGGGGGGGGCAAGAGAGGAAGGGAGGGGAAAGAGAAGCAGGAGGGGGGGAGAGAGAGGGCGAAAGAGGGAGTGGGACGGAGGGAGAGGCAGAGTGGGTGGGGAAGTAGGAGAGAGAGAGAGAGGAGCAACTCGCTGTATCCCATCCATGAAATCCCACTACCCTCCTCAAAAGTTTAAAGGGAGGCTCCTCTCTCCTTCCTATCTCCCTTTAGGCGTAAAAAAAATGAAACAAATACCTATCATTTTCATGCTCCATGCATCCTGATTCACGAAATTTGTTGACGGGAAATTTGTTGCATGGAGACAAGGGGCTTGAACTGACTCCATGCTCACCTTTTTGAAGTCGTCGTAATTCACAATACCGTCCACATCTGTGTCTATGTGGGCAAACTGAGCCCGCAAATAAATCAGTTCGTCCTCCGTTAAAGTCGTCACCAACGCCTGTTCCATGAAAACGCCCAAATTTGAATTTCAGTTTCAGTATCAGATTTAGTTCCAGATAGTCCCAATACCAAGTCCACGTCCCTTCCCTGTCATAGATAAAGCCTTTATTCGATCTCCCGGTTGAAAATGCAATGTAAAAAAATATAATAAGGCAGGCAGCATAATATACCCGCAGCGCTGCCTTCCGCAGTTCGGAGTAGCGCAGGAATGTCCGCACGTTGCGGTACACCACAGGGTCTAGAGGCACCCCCGCGCCGCCGCCCCGCACCCACGGGTGCGCTGGAACCACCACACACCACACAGGCGGACTCAGAACTAGGCTAGGCTAGGGTAAGGTAAGGTAAAGGGGGGAGGGTAGGGTATAGGGTAGGGTAGTGTAGTGTAGGGTAGGCTAGGCTAGGGTAGTAGGGTAGGCTAGGGTAGTAGGGTAGGGTAGGGTAGGGTAGGGTAGGGTAGGGTAGGGTAGGGTAGGGGGTGGGCTAGGGTAGTAGGGTGGGGTAGGGTAGGGTAGGGTAGGGTAGGGTAGGGTAGGGTAGGGTAGGGTAGGGTAGGGTAGGGTAGGGGTAGGCTAGGGTAGTAGGGTAGGCTAGGGTAGGGTAGGGTAGGGTAGGGTAGGGTAGGGTAGGGTAGGGTAGGCTAGGGTAGTAGGGTAGGGTAGGGTAGGGTAGGGTAGGGCAGGCTAGGCTAGGGTATGGTAGGCTAGGGTAGTAGGGTAGGGTAGGGTAGGGTATAGGGTAGAGTAGGGTAGGGTAGAGTAGGGTAGGGTAGAGTAGGGTAGGATAGAGGAAAGGGGAGAGAGGGAGAGGGAGAGGGGCAGAGAGGGCGAGAGAGAGGGAGAGGGGAGCGTACTCAGCGCCTGTGCCGCCGTGGGTCTCTTCCGCAAATCTTTACTCAGCAGTCGGTTCACGAAGTCCTTGGCCGCCTCTGAAATGTGCGGCCAGGGCAGGTCCGCAAAATTTGGCTCGAGCCGTAGAACTGCCCGGAAAATTCCTGACTCGGAGCGCGCCCAGAAGGGGCGCGAGCCGCAGAGGACGATGTAGGCGATGACGCCGACGGACCAGAGGTCGGCCTCGAGGGAGTACGCGCGGTGGAGGACCTCCGGGGCGATGTAGTACGCGCTGCCGACGATGTCGTTCAGACGTTGATCTGGGGGAGGGACCAGGAGGGGGTGGGTGGATCCAGATCAACTTGCAGGTTTAGGGTTTAGGGTTTAGGGTCCACTTTTCAGGTTTCAGTTTTCAGTTTTCAGTTTTCAGTTTTCAGTTTGCAGTTTGCAGTTTGCAGTTTGCAGTTTGCAGTTTGCAGTTTTCAGTTTTCAGTTCTCAGTTTAGGATATCGTTCAGGCCTTGATTTGTACTTTCACTTCCAGTTTTGGGTTCAGTTCCAGTTTCAGTTTTCAGTTTACGATATCGTTCAGGCGTTGATCTGTGCCTTCACTTCCAGTTTTAGGTTCAGTTTTCCGTTTTCAGTTTCAGTTTCCAGGTTTCAGTTTTCAGTTTCACATTCATTATTTTGTTTTTCATATTCAGTTTCTAGTTTCAGTTAGGGTTTCAGTTTCAGTTCAAGCTCCAATTGGACGGAACCGGTTCACATGATCTGGGTTCTTCTGTTACAGCTAGACGCAAATTTACTGCATGTGAATTGGAATGTACAGTATTAGGGGGTGCCCTGATTGTTTGGAGGAACAAACTGAAAAGGTGGGAAAGAAAAAAAGGGAAGTTGGGGGGGGGGTTGAAAGGAGAACAGACCGGGTCTGATGAAATCGGAGAGACCGAAATCAATGGCACGAATTGCAGATGCGTCGTCTTTTGAGGCGAAAAGGAAATTCTGCCCCACGGAAAAAAATAGCAAAGAAGGGGGGACAGAAAGCCAATGAGGATAAAGCGGCATTTCGGTCAGCAAAGTTAAAAAAAAAAAAAAAAAAAAAAATCCCGAAACACAATAACCACCCAACTTCAAAAGCTGGGCACTCCGGCAACCTTGCTTTACCCTACTTTTCTCTCTTTCCCCATTCATTCCTAACCTTCCTCGCTTCTCCCGCTCCTCTCCCTCCCTCCCTCCGTTTCCTTTGACCCCTCCTCTCCCGACATGACCCCCATCCCTTTCGCACTCCCTCCCTCAAGGGCTCTCTCTCTCTCCCTCACTCCAACCCCCATCTCCCAGCCAGCTGCTTCCATATTCCCATCTCACACTACCCTTCCCCCCCCCCCCCCTCTACTTCATCCTCCCTCTCCCCTCTCGCCCCCCCCCTTAATCCCCCTGTCTCCCACGCTTCCCACCTCTCTCCCTCCCTCCCTCCCCCTGGTTATCTCCAACCTCCTCCCTCCTCTCCCCTCCCCTCGCTTCTTGGCCTATACGCCCCTCTCCCACCGCTGTCTTCCTCCCTACCTTCCCCTCTCTCTCCCCACCCCCTCCTCCTCCCCTCTCCCGCTTGCCCCCGTCTCCCCTCTCTTTCCCCTCTACCCTTCCCTTCCCTCCCTTCTCCTCCCTCCCCCCTTCCCCTCCCCTTCCCCC
>CM074806.1:510386-526798 GCA_037447605.1 Zygnema circumcarinatum
GGAGAGAGAGGGGGAGAGGGAGAGGGAGAGAGAGGGGGAGAGGGAGAGGGAGGGGGAGGGGGAAGGAGGGAGGGAGAGGGAGGGAGGGAGGGGGGAGGGGGAGAGTAAGGGGGAGGGGAAGGGGGAGGGAGGGGGGAGGGTGGGAGAGGGTAAGAGTGAGGGAAGAAGTATGGGGGAGAGAGGGAGTGGGAGGGAAAGCGAGCGAGGAAGAAGGCAGGAGGATGGCGCGAAGGGGAATGGAAGAACAACATCAACCATTTCGATACCAAAGTAAAAAACAGGCCTCCAAACCCCAATGCTTATACAACTGAACATTTAAGCTGGGAAAAAACCACATTCAAACCCTAAAGTCTAAAACCCTTCGGTAGTGGAAAATTTTCCATCTGACATATCCAAACACTCTGCTCAATATTCTGCAAGATATTCTGCTAGACATTCTGTTCATTCCAAATACCACAATTTATGGTGTAGAAATGTTAATAGTGTTGCCTGCCTGAAAGCGGGGCCACAAGTAGAGGCGGCGCAGAAATAGCGCCTTTAAAACCCTCTCCACCTTGCTGAACCCCATACTCAGCGACTGAGGGCGGTCGGAAAATGCGGCAGTGAAGCCGGTTCGGTTGGAAGCCCTAAAGAAAGGTATAAGAACAAAGGAAAGGAGATGCAGAAAGAAAGGTGGGGATGGGGAACGGATGAAGGTTTTGAATGTGAGAGGGAGAGGGAGAGGGAGAGGGAGAGGGAGAGGGAGGAGAGGAGAGGGAGAGGGGAGAGGTGGGAGAGGGAGAGGGAGAGGGAGAGGGAGAGGGAGAGGGAGAGGGAGAGGGAGAGGAGAGGGAGAGGGAGAGTGGGAGAGGGAGAGGGAAAGGTGTACCGGTAAATGCGGAGAATGAAGGCCTCCGTGCAGGTGTCTGTCACCCGGTGTGCATTGTTCAACACAATTCCTGTCACCTGCACATTTGGCAACCGGAATACCATAAATTTCACTTTCTTCCCAGACGAGAGAGGGAGGGAGAGAGCACGAGAGTGAGAGAGAGCGAGAGAGAGAGAGAGAGAGAGAGTGAGAGAAAAAGAGAGAGAGAGAGGCGGACCTGTGTGAGAGGCACTCGGTCGTTGAGAAGGTCAACTATGAGGATGCGTGACGTGACGGCCAGCACCCCTCCCGTCCCGTAAAGGGAGGAGCGCTCGCTACTGCTGAAGGCGGCGCTGACCTCCTGTACGGAAAAGGGGGAGCCTCTCTCCCGCAGCTCTGCGCAGAGAGCCTGTGGGAGAGAGGGGAGAGGGAGGGGGAGGGGGGGAAGGGGGGTGGGGAGGGGAAGGGGGGGAGGGAGGGAAGGTAGGGAGGGGAGGGGGAGAGGGAGAGGGATGGGGAGAGAGGAGGTCGAGGGCCGAGAGTGAGGGAGAGAGGGGGAGAAGAGTTAGGGAGAGGCGGGATGGAGGAAGGGAGGGAAGTGGGTGGTAATGAGGGAGAGAGAGGGGGAGGGGGGGAGAGGGAGGGAGAGGAAGGGAGAGGAGGAGAGTGGGGGCAAGGGAGGAAGGAGATGAGACGGTGACAGAGAGGGAGATAGAGGGAATGGAAGTGGTTGAAAAAGGGAGGTAGAGAGGCAGAAATGGGAGATAGTTGGGAGTGAGAGAGAGAGGGACGCACAAGGAAAGAGGAGAGAAACGAACGTCAGAAAGTACTGGAATTGGAAAAACATGAGTCTCTTGTCGTCCTTGAGGAATGGTACAGTGCACTAAAGAGATAAAATTCATGTGCTTGACTTATGCCGAGCCAATGGTTATTTAGGGTTTTAAGGTTTTGTAGGGTTTTAGGGTTGTTAGGGTTTTTAGGTGCAAAAATGCACTTTCTGAGGTTCATGTGCTTCAACATTGACGCACAAAACTTTTGCTATTTTGGAAACAGAAACATAAATTGCCCCTTATTCAAGTGATAAAAAATACCAGCTTTCATAAATTACAGGCTCGGCACAGTCTGAGTTTGGCTTTGTCATTCTTCCCATCCGCAGACATGTACTGTTCAGTCGCTCATATCATGGAATATGTGAAACTGAAAATAATTACTGGTATTGCTTCCTACCGCTAAAGCTTAAGCTGAAGCAACTCAACTTTCTCGAATTTTAGGCGCCCATTCCGAATCTTGTGAAGAACAAACACATACGTGAAGATCGCAAGCTTTCTAAAAGAACAGATGATGATGATGATGAAGTTGATGGTGATGGTGATGATGGTCATGACAGTGATGTGCATGATTTCTATGTTTTATATTCATCCCAAACAGTCTTTTTTCAAGAACCAATTTTACCCCTTTTGCTTCATTGACGCTTCAAAAGACCTTGAAAACTTTAACCTTGCTGCCAAATGGTTGCTGAAGCTTTTTTAAAACTCACATATACACATATGATTACCTGTCGCTGCTGATCCGAAGTGCTGAGCAGAAAGATGAGTCCCCCCTCAACATATCGCAGCTCCAAGAGCGCCGCCACAGCCTTATTCAAACCAAGGCCGGCCGCCAAAACAGTTAAACCGTCTTGCTCGAACAGCTCTGCAGCGATGTGCTCGTGAAAAGGTAACATCTTCTGCTTTTGCTTTCGCTTTTGCTTCAAAAAATGATGGCTTTATCGAATATATGGATGCGTATCATCATATGATCTATGTCGTACGCTTCTTTATATATCCAAAGATACAGCAGGGAGAATACTTCGCCCTAGCATACAGCAAGCGGGCTCTTAGGATGTTGACTAAGAGTTTAGGGTTTTGGAATACTTGTGATTTTAGGGTTTCAAGTATTTGAAGGTTTCAGGACGTCAGGTGCTTTCACGTGGATTCAAGGAGGTTCTGGCAACCCTAAATGAAACAAAAGATAAATGATGGTTGGGGCGGTTGCGAGCTGCGCTTGCGTTATAGCATAAAGGGGGCGGCGAGAAATTGCAGATTTTTATTTGTTTGAGATGAATTGGAACAGCTGGCGGATGCTTGCTGCGCTTTGCAGGTCTTTCGATATGAGGCTTTCTTTCCTGTGAAGCGGGGGAGAGAGAGTAGGAGAGAGAGAGAGAGAGAGAGAGAGAGAGAAAGAGAGAGCGCGAGAGAGAGAATGGGAGAGAAAGTCTGTTGAAGAGAATAGAGAGGTGGGGAAAGACGAGCGGAGAGCGAGTGCCGAAAAGCAATCGAGAGAGTAAGGAGAGAGGGGAGGGGGCAGAGTGTGTGAGAGAGAGAGAGGAGGGTGAGAGAGAGGAGAGAGAAGAAAGGGAGGGAGAGGCGCTCGCGCTAAAAAGCAGTGAACTGAACGACGGATGTGCTCGTAACAGCCCTCCGCGCACCCCTTCGCCTCTCCCTCCCCCTCTCTCCCTCCCTCGCCGCTCTGCAGCTTTCCGCCATGGCTGACGTCTGCCCGTCTCCCCTTCTCCTTCTCGGAAGCCCTTTCTTTTGAAAGTTCTCAACTGAAAGGATACCATACATTGATGCAACCATGTTAAAAAGTTTGAAAACAATAACATGTACATATATTAGAAGGTTCTTCATACCTGCATTCATAATATCATTGTATAAACGAACGCCTTAAGTCTAGACAAATATAAGATTGCAGTCCTGAAACCCTCTTGACACGATTATACTCTCATTGGGGCCTCCTTACACCCCTTTCCTGCTTAAGCCCTACACACAAAACCTTAACCCTAACCCTCCCTAGACCCTCCTTAACACCTTGCGAGGTCCCGGCCATGGCTGCCGCAACGCTGCGTCTTCTCCGCTCCTGTGGCGCAGAGGGCGAGGGAGCCATGGCGGTGGTGGTGGCAGACTCCGCCATGGCGGGAGGGGCCCGGGCGGTGCTCCGCCAGCTGCTCGGAGACCTCTGCAGAGCGACAGCAGCCGGCCATGCAGCTGCCAAGTACAACCCTAATCTTCTTCTTTCCATTTCTTTTTCGCATTTTTAGGTTACGTTTTGCTTATTTCATTTTAAGTTTGCTGCTCTCTCCTCTTTCTCTCCAATCCCTTTCCCCTTGGCAGCCTTCTCTCTCTCTCTTTCTCTCTCTCTCACTCTTTCTGTCTCCCTCTCTCAATCTGTTCCTCTCTCGCTCTCCCTCCCCTCTCCCTTCGTATCTCTCTCCCTCTCTCTCTCTTTCTCGCTTTTCCATCTCTCCCTCTCGCCCTTCTCTCGCTCTCTCTCTCTCCCTCAATCTCTCTCCCTCTCTCTCACTCACTCTCTTTCTCCCCCTCTCTCGCACCCCCTTCTCCTCCCGCTCCCCTTCCCCCTCCTCGCCTCCTATGTCTCCTATGTTTTTGAAATGTAAAGGCGTGTGTGTGAGAGGTGCTCAGAGCCATTGCAGTGGTGGCGTTGGAGAGTCCGCCGGAGGACTATTGGGAATTGGCGAAAGGAGCAGTTCCATGTGCAGAAAATTCGACAAATTCAGTGAAACATTTGAGCTGGTGGGGGCCGTTTCTTGAGCTGCAGAAATTTCTTCAACTTCTCAAGAAACCCGGCCAGTTCACATAAGGCTAAACCTCTGAACAGCTCAAAATTTAAAAGTAATTAAACTCTAAGAAATAGAAAGGAGAAGAATGAAATAAAAACTCTCATCCTAATTCTTTTTAAGGCAGCTTTAGAATCTCCAGGTCAATATTATATGCCTAAAGTGCCCAAAGATCTTAAAACTAAATTCCGTATCTTCTTTCTGAAACCCTAAAACCCCTCTAACCCTAACGAGCTTATCAGGTTCAGAGTCATCGATGGGTTCAGCGATCCTCTTGGGTGGGAGAGAGAAGCTTCTGAGCCTCTGCTGAAACCACCTGAGGATTCTCCTGGCCAATCACAGCTCTCAAATGATGATCAGATTTTGAAAAATGTTTTTGACATCGAGTCAAGCATAGAAACTGCTGCGCCGTCGTGGCCGATTGCTTCAGTTATGGATCTGGACAGGTTAAGGGAGCTCCTTTTGGAGGCTGGGAAAGGTGAGAGTGGGAAGGAGGGAGAGAGGAAGAAAGATCTTGATGTTGCTGTATAGTATGTAGCATTCTTGATTGTAGCTTGGCATGCACTTCCCTTCCTTTCTCTTCCTCTTCCTCACTCCCTCCTTCCCTCCCTCCCTCTCTCCTTCCTCCACCCCCTCCCTCCCTCCCTTCCTCCTCCCCTCCTTCCCCTTCCCTCTCGCCCTTCTTACCTCCCTTCCTCTCTGTCCCTCTCTCCTTCCCCCATTCTCTCCTTCACCCTCCCACTTTCCCTCTCCCCCTCTCCCCCTCCCTCCCACTCTCCCCCCCTCCCTATTTACAACATGTTGTGCGCCCTTGCCTTCAGATGCTCTTCCAGAAGGCAGTCCGAAGGCGAAAGTCACAATTGTGTTTGACTCGGTACGCTTTTCCGTCTATTCACAAAAGTAGGAAAAAAAGTTAAGAAATTGAAATTGGAAAGTTTTCCGAATTTCAGGCATAGGGTTTTCTGGAATAGAAACAGATTAAAACGACGCAAACGAAAGCATTGTGTATCTCAGTAATTTATAAATTTACAAATCTAGTCCGTCGGAGCGATAACATTGATCATTAGCATCGCTACATGACTTCATTTCTTTCAGCCTAGAAGAGAAATTTATTGAAGGGAAAAATCTCCCCAAGTTCCTAAATCCTTTTCTAAAAGCTCGAAGAGCCTAGAAACGAACGAGTCGGACACAAGCAACCCTACGACCCCAATAAACCTAAAACCCTACAAACCCTAAATCCCTAGAAACCCTAAAACCCTAAACCCCAAACCTATGGTTGCCTGCAGGTGAGCGTCCTCCTTCGCCACAATTCACTTTTCGCCGTTTCGTCGTTTTTGGACTCCCTTCGGTGGACAGGTCGTTTGCAATTCTCTGGAAAGAAAACGATTGCCTCTCACTGCATTGAATATACACCTGATCATAAAACTTGACATGTTGAAAGATGGATTTTTTCTGGAAAACTTGAACATAAAAGCGGAATAGAATAGAAGAGCTCAGAAATTCACCTTGCCCTCATCTCTCCCTAACCCACCTCCTGCCCTGCTCGTTCTCCCTCTCCTCCTGCTCCGCTCACCACCTTTTCCTCTCGTTTCTGTCCACCCACTGTCTCTCCCTCCCTCCACCTCTCTCTCTCTCTCTCCATCTCTCCCACTCTCCATCCCTCTCTCCCCCCCGTTCACTCTTCCTCTCCCTCCTCTTCCCCTACTCTCTCCCTCCCCCCCCCCCATTTCCTCTCCCACCCCTCCACTACCACAGCCCTGATCCCCTCCAACCGCCCCTCTCTCTTCCCTCCCCCGTGAGTGCAGAGGCCGCAGCATCGCTCCTTCTGCCGTTCCATGCTGACCTGCATCCGCCCTCCGTTCTGAATGCGTTGAACTATTTGGCCAACGCATCTCTGAGCATAGAACCCCCCCCTCCCCTCCCACCTCCCCCTCCCTCTGCTCCCAGCGGTGGGTCCCACCGACCAACAGGAATTGTTCGTCTCCTGCAAAAACGACGAACAGGGAAGGTTCTTGAGCAGGTAGGCTGCCCCTCTCTCTCTCTCTCTCTCACTCTTCCCCACTCCCCCTTGCTCTCCTTCTCCCGCTCCCTCGTCCTCTCCCAATCCCTCTCCCTCTGCCTCCCCCTCTCCCTCTTTCTCTCGCTCTCCCTCTCCCCTCTCCTTCCCCCTCATCCGTGTGTGCAATTTTCTCAATGGGAAACTTTCTGGGCCAAACATGTATCAAATACTGTGAGCCACTTCGATGAGAAATGATCAAATGAGCCCATTTGAATAGAAAACGATGAGTTAGTGTTACGCAAAAAAATAAGCTTAGTATGTGTTTTGAAACTCGTGTGGCTCCGAGCTTTTTGCCAGGTGGAGGCGTTCGATTGGTCGGCGGAAACGGACAAAGTTGTCTTCTATGAACTGGCAATGCCAAAAATTACGTTGCCTTTGGCGCAGAGTACCGATTCTAAGTCGAGTCGAACGACAACGAGCTCACAGGTATTTTGGTTTTCGAGGTTTATACATTGAGAGAGAGAGAGAGGGTGAGGTTGAGAGGGAGAGAAACCTCTCTTGTTGAGGTTCATTGCTGCTGTGATTTATCCTCCCACCCTCCCTCCTTCCGACCCCACCTCTCTCTCTCCCTTTCTCCCTCCCCCTCGTCCCTCCTTCCCTCGCCCCCTCCCTTTCCCTCCCTCCCCTTCTCCCACTCCCTCCCTCCATCGGCCCATCCCCTCTTCCCTATCTCTCCCCCATCCCTCTCTTTCCCTGCCTCCCCCTATCCCTCTCCCTCCATCCCTCTTCCTCTCCCTCCCCCTCTCCCTTTCCCCCTCCCTCTCCCTCTCCCTCTCCCTCTCCCCCTATTCCTCTCCCTCTCTCTCTCCCTCTCCTCGCTCCTTCCAATTGGAGGTAGTCGGACTGAATTGAACTGGTAACTGGATCCGCATCGTCTCCATGTCAGTTACGCCAATGTTGTGAGCATGTGCACTGACCTTCAGAACTGTTTCCATGCAGGTGCCGTTCAGTTTGGAGCTCAGTGAAAAGGAGAAGGCGGATCGGGCACGTGTCGTCCTCCCATACGAGCACCAAGGTGGAGAGGTTCCATGGAGTCAGTTGAAAAAAAACTGTTGAACGGGAAACTGTATAACGGTGTTACAAACTGAAAACACATAGAAAACAAAATTCAATCCCTTTCTTATTAATGATTTTTGTTTGTTTTGTTTTTTTTTTTGTTTTTTCTTTAAAGGTGAAGGAAAGAGCCTCCTCATCTACGACGGGCGGAAAAGAGAGGGAGGCGGCAGCGGGAGCGGGAGAGAAGCGGCTCATGATGAGGGGGTTGACTTGAAGTCAACGGGTGGCAGAAGTCAACTGCCACGTGGCGGGCTGATCCACTACGTGCGCGAGGCGGAGGAGGACGAGGGCCTCGACTCGGACGAGGACCCCGACGACGACCTCGACCTCTGAGGGGGGGCGGCGTGCCATGTGGACCGAATCTCAGTTCTGTGAAAAATCAGTTGAACAATGTTCAACCTTGCTGGTGTCATTTGTCTCATATTATAAATGTATGTTTACATATGTTTACTTGCTCACGAATGTATATAGGAAAATGCTATGTTCACACCTTTTTTTGTCGAGATACACACCTTTTTTGCCGGCCATATATTTAGGGCTTTTATGGTATTGGAGTTTTTTTTAAGGTATCTAGACAAAAAAGGTGTGTGAATAGTAATTCCCTATATATATATATATGTATATACAGTATTACATAATTTGATTCATAGTAACAAAAATAGAGAGATAGGGGAACTTTCATTGAACTCGCGATGGGGAGGCCATCAAATGTACATGGACAAAGGCAAAATGTGGAACCACGAATGACTGGTCACAAAGGACCGAAACACAATAAAACGAAGCCAGAAGCGGAAAACTACGCCTAGGCACAAACAACGCAGCCCTAGAAAATTGGACTAAGTTCAATTTGTCAATTTGTCAATTTGTCAATTTGTCAATTTCGAGATGAAGGTCAAGGGATGAAGTTATGTGCGTTCCAGTTCGCATAAAAGCACAACATACCCATGCTCTACAACAAGAGCTACGGGACGGAACGGAAGGGAACGGAGCGGAAAAGATAGAAACGGAACGGGCATGATCCATGATGCACGTTCCATAAAATCTGTCAAATGACTGCGGCTATTTGTTTTAGAGCTCCTGACTAATCCGTGCACTGGAACTGAACTGATGACGGGGCACACGGAACTGTGATTCAAGGGGCTGACGGGATACATGGAACAGCGTGATCGTCCCAACGTTTGGCGACGGCCGGCCGACCGGCGATCCCAAAATTTTGACGCCGTCGGCTGTCATGGACCAAACAACATTTTCTCCTGCCCGTCAAATGCGGCTAGCGCGGGAAAGTCACTCTCCCGCGTTGCTCATTGCCAGAGTACTATTCTCCGACGAAAACAAATAACAAAATGTGCTACCATCCTGCCCGAAAGAAATTGAATTGGGCCAGAACCTGACCGAAAATTTTGGAGCCTGCCGCCTGCCTGCTGCTGCTCCTGCTTGAAGGCTTCCAAGCTCTTGGACGGGGCGCCTGCCTGCGACTGACTGACGGACTGGTGGCGGAGGGAGGGAGGGCCGGCGTTGGAAAGCTTGAAAACACATCATGATTGGGATTCTGTATCGATGTATCGATGTCAGTGTCCATTTCAGGCTGCATATCTCTCAAAAAAAAGGGGTATGATTGATTTTAGTATTGTCAGAATAAGTTTGCTTGAACAGTTTTTCTCATCGGTTCTGCACTCTCTTTCTCTCTTTCAGTCCCTTTTCTTCTCTTTCTTCGCCTTACTCAAGCTGTACTGTTTTGGCTATCGAACACGTACACAGTCGAAACATATTAGAGATGCTGCAAGAGCTGGTTGTTTCAGCTTCAAAGATATTAACTGTGCCAATTTGTAAGAAGTACCACCACAAATGGCTAAGCAGCAGCTTACTAAACCTATCAATGGGCGCATTCTTTGTTGTGGTAATGCTGCTCAGCAAAGGTGTTTGTGCAGGAGGAGTTCAGAGCATCTTCATCATCTCCTTGTACGGAGCGAATGAAGTCGGATCTCCTGGAGATCCTTCAGGAACAGGAATCGCTACTCTTAATTTTAATCGACAAACAGGATCTCTATTCTACGACATAACGTGAGTCCGAATCTTGAATAAACTCTTTCAGAAACCAAAATGAAGTTCTGATGTCAAAAAGTGCTGATAAACAAAACATTCCTGGACCGCCTCATCTATATTGTATCTCTTTGACGGTAAAAGAATCATTTTAGTTACGCATTGGGACAAGCCTTTCTCTTCTAAAGGATTTTTTTGATAATTAAACTGCCACTTGTCTCAGTGGTTCATAGAACCACTTTCGATAAAAACATCCATCCTTGCTTACCATTTCCTTCCCCGCCCCCCTCTATTCTCCCTCTCTCTCTCTCTCTCTCTCTCTCTCTCTCTCTCTCTCTCTCTCTCTCTCTCTCTCTCTCTCTCTCTCTCTCCCTCTCTGTCCTCTCCTCACTCTCCCTCTCTTCCGCTCGACAGTTTGCAGGGCCTAGCGGCGCCAGTTGCAATTGATGTGCTCTACGGCGATTACAGCAGTGTGGCAGGGACCGGCGCTGTAGGCGCAACCGCGACACTACTGAACCTTCTCACGATCTTCACGACGATAACAAGTTCGCAGTCTGGCGTTTACAGGATCACCGGTGCAATTCCTTGTTCTCTAGATCTCATGACCGCCATCACAAGTGATCCAACAAACTACTATTTGCAGGTTTACACAGTGAACTATCCTTACGGTAAGTCTGAATTCCATGCAACCTCTTTTCTCAAGTAGACGATGGCGATGTTTTGGCAGGTTGCTGGATCATTAAAGGTGTCAAAATTGCTCCTCGGAAAATCTAACTCCTCATCGTTGCTCTGAACGCGGGTTCTTCACCCTCAGAATTAATACTTTCACACGTGAAATATTTCTAATTAAATAGTTCAGTTGATGACTTCTCCTCGGTAACCTTTGTGAAACTCCTTTCAATAACGTTCTCTTTCCTCATTCATTATTCGGTGCATTATTCATCTGCAGGTGCGTGCAGGAGCCAGTTGGCGTACCTCTTGAGAAGCGCGAGCATCACTATCTCTGACTTCAATGCCCAGGACTGGACGAACCCTACCCAGACGTTGCAATCCTTACTCCCTTCAGTAGCTTCACTCCAATCAAGTTCCACTTCAACAGTAGGACTAAGTGTACCGTTCTTACCGGCAATTGGAGCCATATCATCATCTGCTCAAACGTCAGGGCTACCAACTGCTCTAACATCAGGGATACCGTCTGCATTGGCGGCAGAAACCACATCAACTGTAGCTCCCATTGAAGAGGCTTCAGCGGCAATCCCAGATCTCGCAGAAAATGCGACATTTCTAACCGTCGACAAAGCTAATCTGACGACGGAGAATGATTCTTCTCAGGCGACGTCAAACTCTACTGCGAATGGGACGAGCATTGCTCCTCTCTCGGCTGCAGCGGCGTTCATAAACTCATCATCAGTGGTCGGTTCTTTGAATTCGTTTCCTATCAATTCTAGTCTAATTGGAAACGAAACAGGTACGATACCTTAACTGCACCAGCCACCGCTTCATCTTTCAATTCGAATCCGACGGCATAAGCTGCACCGACCAATTCAAATCCATTTGTAAAGGCCGGAAGCCATCTATACAATGGGACCTGCTTCAGCTCCTGACTCGAAATCAAACCCTCCGTAACTTGTTAGCAATTTTGAAAAAAAAAATTCATCGGAAGAAAAGTTGCAGGGTGGATCTTTAGAATGATCGATTGCAATTTTTTCCCTCTCCTCTTTTTCTCTCACTCACACACACGCACACACGCACTACATAGACAAAAGATTATCAGGTTAAAGATTGCCATCAGCGAGGTAGTTGAGTATTCATCTGGAATTTCTTTCCAGTTCTTCTTTAGCATTTTCCAGTTTAACATGTTTACTATTTTAATCTTTGCCTGATGATGATTGAAGTTCTATGTCCCGCTGTGATGAGTGTTGGGTGCCTCTCTGCAATCCTTTCATCTTCTTTTGTGCAATTTGAAGCTGCGACATGGAAATTTTCAATCATTGCCAAACCCCCTCTTACTTGCTCGTGTTGCAAACGCTTCATTTCACACCAAGTTCATAGTCTTCTTATATATTTTCGTCTAATATTTGGAAAGAAACCCGGGACGAAAAAAGGTACACCGAGCGAAGTTCGTTAGAAGCAGCCAACACGCGTTGCTTCCTTTGGAAACAAGGGGATCATTCGCAGAGTCTCAGAGACATGCAATTGAATATAACAGAATTTCATCTCTCAAGAAATTCTACAAAAGTGAAAGTTCTGATTGACTGCCTAATTGATTGACCGAGCGGCCGACCGGTCAAAGTTCTGACAAAACGACCTGACTTTTCCTTTTGAGGCGTGCTTTGCAAACGCCTACGCGCCAACTCTCTGACCATTGGAACCTTCTCAAGAGACGCCATTTTGCTGGAAGAGCAAGAGCTGGAGGATCGAGAAAGGAGTAACTGTGCTGCTCCAATGGATGAAAAGAGTATCTATTTATTCCTGTTCATCCTTTCTGTTAGAAACACGACGTTTCTAATCACTTGAGAGAGACCCGGAAACGAAACGTTATTCTTTGACCTTGATAAAGTCAACATCAAATAACTAAGGCTCCTGAAAGGCGTTGACGCTCGTCGATGCAGAAATAGCCTCGAGAGGAGACCTGCCAACACAGCGCGAGAGAGCAGACAATGCGAAGCTGATCAGAAAAGAGAACAAGGGACATACAATTGCATCATCAATTGGACGCTCTTGAAAGTAGATATTTCACCGTTTCAGCAGGGAAACGTACGAAGAAATTTGATGCTTGAAAACAGGTAACTGGCGTAGAAATCAAGATGAGTGGAGAGATACAGGAAACTCCTCAGAGAAAAAAGCATGTGAAGGAAATTTTTTACCTTATCGTTTTTCGTACAGCGTCAAACAGGGCTTCCATCGTCCTCCACGTTACACCCACAACGGGGTACGTCTTCTACTTCGTATGACAACCGGTTCTTGATCTCAGCCGTCAAGCCCTTGTAATCGTAGCCATTTCCCTTCATTTGAAACATTACAGCAGCTGAAAGGTTGCCGCCTCGCCACACCTTTTCCACACCCAACTACTTCAGCAACGTAAGATAAATAAGAAGACGACGAACCACAGGAGTCTCTCTCATTGAAAACATGGCACATATAAAGTAGGCAGACAAAGCTATTTACGAAATATCTTTCAGAATGCAACACTGTAAGATTCTCCAAACAATGAAAGGGAGATTCCTGTAATCGATGAGTGTAGCAAGGACGAATATCAGGAATAAGACCAAATTGAAGATCAAGCAATGATCAATATTGATACCAATAACAGCATCAGAATCGAAGCATCGTTCACTAACCTGCGCGGTCCTGAGCACTTTCAGAGCTTCTTGCGGCCCTTTTTCAGCACAAAGGCGGTGCAGCCACTGCCTGCAGACGTCGTCAGCGTCTTCAAAGCTGCCCCTCTCACCCTCCGCGTCATTCATAGACGACGCGAGGAGCCTGAGCCGTCCTTCCACCACTTCCGGAAGGCTTGGATGGAGCGGATCCCCTATTTGCACCATATTGAAAGAATAATTCTCTCAATAATAACAATAATTATCTCTTGAAGCTATTGAAATAGAACGCAAAAAAAAAGATTTAATAATTTATAATTCTATATGACAACATAAGAATTTATTGCTTTCAACAAAAGCTCCTCCTGCAGCTCCTCCTTCAGCCCCCCCTCCCTCTCTCCGAGCGAGCCAGAAATGATGGTGGCTGAGCAGACGGGATATCTTATAGGCGGCGCCGGGGGGAGCAGGGACAGATATGGGACACAATAGAGAAATGTTTCAGCTGCCCGTTGGTGCTAAAACATTTTACAAGTGTAAAGACACATTCTGATTGGGTGAAAGGTCGAGTGTTAGGGCCTTCGGGCAGCTAGAAACCTTTTTTTCACGTGTCGGTGGCCCGGTTTCTGCTTGTTCGCGCGTACGGATTTTTGTTCGCAGGGCGGGACGTACGAGGTCGCCGATAGATGTGACAGGACCGGATTTCTCAGATTTCGCATGTAAACAGTATCGCTGTTGTGTTACAGTTCTGGAATCTGGTTGTGTTTTTGAACTGTGACATGTAACGCTCTTTATCCTCCGTACTATTTTCGTACATACGTTGGTGACACGTCGGATACTTGCACGTGTCAAATGGATCCCATCTCGGCCAATCAGGAGGTGGTCCCGCACTTGCGAAATGCTTTCGCCAATCAACGTCATCCAAAAAGTCAACGTTTATTGAACAGCCAATAGGTGAACGGAATCACACGTGTAAATTCGTGGGAGAATCTTGAAGTTTGACCACGCGGTACGTTCAGCCAATCAGCGTTCGCCAAGTCCCCAACTGTTCTATGTTGGCAACGGATACAGTAACAGGGAACAGAACTGTGCACAGCGAAAGGGTTACACTGCTTGAAAGGGACGCTCCCTGAAAGGGACGGCCACTCCGGCACTTGCGAGGCAGCCATGGCCGACGGTTGGGAAAGCTTGGGAGGTAGCGACAAAAATGGAGAGAGAGAGAGGGAGACGGATGGAGGAAGAGGGAAGGAGGGGGATAGACAGAGAGAGAGAGAAAGAGAGAGAGAGAGAGAGGGATTACGTCGCTTCAAAGAAAGCGACGGCTCGTACGGCTGCGATGCGGGGCCCACGGACTGTGGGGCTGCGAGCAGGTGATTCTGAAGGGAGGGTTTAGGGTTTTTTGCGGAGCGAGCAGGCGTACGGAGGAGAGGGGAGGGAGATCTCCTTTCATTGTCTTGTTCGCGCCACGCTGTCCTTGGCCCTCTGCAGGCCTCCCCCTGCAGGCGCAGCAGGTGCAGGTATAAGAGGGCGATGCTTCTCTGCAATAATATCACTTGCAAGTCATTTTGCTCATCAATAAAGGAAAAGGAAAACTTGAAGCTGCAAGTTGCTGCTTCTAGTCTTTTATCATACGCAGACAGGAGCTGGACATATCTTCAGATTCTTCTTCTTCTTCTCCTTATTCTTATTCTTCTCCTTCTTCTTCTTCTCCTTCTTCTTCTTCTCCTTCTTCTTCTTCGTCTTCTTCTTCTTCATCTTCTTCTTCTTCATCTTCATCTTCATCTTCATCTCTTTCATTTCCATCTTCATCTTCATCTTCACCTTCATCTCTTTCATTTCCATCTTCATCTTCATCTTCTTCCTTATCGTCAGCCGGGAGAGAAGCTTGTTCCCATCCAACAGGAGGAGGAGGAGGATGCTTTTCCCGGGGGGTCCATTTCCAGGCGCGGGTTCAGACCTGCTGGCGGAGGGCGGCGCGCGGGCCCTCCGTTTGGGCCTGCAGGGGCAGCACCTCCTGCCAAGGGCCGCCTTTGGGGGGGGGGGAGGGCGGGCAGGGGGGGCTGCTTCCTCGACCTCCTTTAGGTGTACTGCCATTCATTTTTCTATGTACATTGTTGAATGTTGTTGCAGGATTTTCTACGTATTTGTTTTGTTATGTTTTGGGGACTCAGCAAGCAAGGAGGGTTTTCAGGGCAAACAGCTTTTCTGAATCACTGTAGAGATTTTGCAGGGATGAGAGTGACCGTGTACAGTAACGAGTTCAATATTTTTTTAAGTTTGCAAGATTTATTTTGCAGCTGCGGAATTGTAGCCAACGCGTCGTTTCTCTGTTTTTTTTTTTTTTTTTTTTTTTTTTTTTTTTTAACAGACGAAGAGCGCTTCTGAATGAGAAGCTCGATCGCGAGAACAGAGGTCGACTGCTGAGGCCATCGTCCCCTAAAGGGAAGGCTATAAGAGATTTCCAGAAGGTATAATGCTTCTTGTAATGATTCAACTCGGGAAAAGTTGAAAATGTCTAAGAGTCGTTGCTCGTTGTACAATGTAGCGAGAAACCTGCATATCATTTTTTCCTTTCTCTCCGTCTCCAACGTTCCCCTCGAGCTCTGTCTCCTTCTCTCTCACTACTCTCTCTCCACAACTCCTCACTCCCTCCCTCATTCTCGCTCTTACAATCTTCCCCCTTCCCCTTCCACTTTCCTCCCTCCCTCTCTCCCAAGCTCACACTATGCCCCCTTTTCCCTCCTTCCTCCCCACACCTCTCGCTCTCCCTTTCTCTCCCCACCTCTCTCTCCCCCTTTCCCTCCTCACTCCCCACACATCTCTCTCGCCCCCTTCCCTCTCTCTCTCTCCCTCTCCCCTCCATTCTCCCTTCACCTCTCACTCTCTCTCTCCCACTCTTTCCCCTTTTTCTCTCCTTTTTCTCTCCTCCGTCTCCCACCCTCTCTTCACACATCCCTACCTTACCCCTCTCCCCCCATATTTCTCCTTCCTCTCAAGCAGCTCTTGAAGACCTTCCCTCTCGCCTCCGCCCTCACCGCCGGCTCCCTCAGTCTCAGCGGCGACTCCATTGCCCAATTCGTGGAACACACACAGAAAAAAAAATCCGCCGAAAACCCATCCTCCTCCTCCTTAAACCCAAATCAAAATTTTCCATCCCTCTTCACCCGACTCCTCGCATATGATTGGCGGCGAACCCTCCGTATGGCCACATATGGCGCCTTCCTGTACGCTCCGGGCACCACTGTTTGGTACCACCAATTGGACAGGGTTGTGCCCGGAACCACAGTCCCCTCTATCGCCGCCAAAGTGGCAGCCAATCAGCTTCTTTTGGGCCCCGCGATCCTATTGGTCGTCTGGGGGTGGAATTACGGCTGGACGGGCAGACTCAAGGAACTGCCAAACAAGGCGCGCTGCGATTTGGGGCCGTCCGTACTCGCGTGTGAGTGAAAGGGAGGGGATTGGAGATCGGAATGGCAACCC
>CM074806.1:528403-538856 GCA_037447605.1 Zygnema circumcarinatum
CCCCCCCCCCCCCCCCCCCCTTTACGGCCCCTTTTTTTTGTCTTTTTTTAAGCATTGCCTAGTGGCCGTTTGTGTTTTGTGGGGTATAAGCGAAATTGCGGTCCCTTTCTTTCCCTTTCTCTCTCTCTCTCTTTTTTTTCTTTCTCTTTCTATTTCTCTCTCTCGCTCACTCCCACCTTCTCTCTTTCACTCTCTCTCTCTCTCCCATTCTCTCTCTCTCTTTTTCTCTTTCACTCACTCTCTCTCACTCCCACTCTCCCTCTCTCTCTCTTTTTCTCTTTCTCTCTCTCTCACTCCCACTGTCTCTCTCTCCCTTCCTCTCTCTCTCTCTCTCTTTCCATCTCTTGATGGGAGAGGACTTGGAAGGCGTTCGGGGGATCTAAGGAACCTGATGTTGCTTTCATGGATTGCGCCTGTGTGCAGCATTTAGGTTTTGGCTCCCTGCAACTGTCACAAACTTTGCGTACGTAACTTCAATCCCTTCTCTCTCCCCTCTCTCCCTCCCTCCTTCTCTCCTCCCCCCTCTCCCTCTCATTCCCTTGCCCTCTTCTGTTCCTCTCCTGTTTTCTCTCACTCCCGTTCCCACTCCCCCTTCATCGTCTTCTCCCACTCTTACCTCCACTCCCTACAGAGCGTAGAGTCCTCTCGCCTCTCCCTCCCTCTCGCCCTCCCCCTCTCTTTCTCTCTCTCCCCCTCTCTCCCACTTGCAATGCCTTTCTACCTCCACTCCTAATACCCGCCCTTGAACGGTATACATGCAGAGTGATTCCGTTGGGCGGGCGAGTGGCCTTTATGTCTGCTTGCGGATTATTCTGGAACTTTTACCTCTCTACTTCCTCTGCAAAATAGCGACAAATTTCGTTTTCTCATGTCAAGATTTGATCGCTCGCTCATCGTATGACTACTGCCGCCATTACACCTCCTCACATTGGGGCATGCTTGGAAGCTGCTTCGTTTGCTGTCCGCCTTTATGTAGAGGATGACGTTTATAGGAATGTAAAAAAAAAGAAATATTGACTATACGACATTTCATCATTACCTAACTTTTTTTTGATATGAAGTTTGAAATTTGCATGCCTATATTTCTCTGGATACTTTTATGTGCGATTGTTTTAATCTCTCGAAAATTATACAACAATACTGTACATAGATTTATCCCTAAAAAAACTCAAAACTCTGAACTCTAAACAATTCAAAAGAAGCTGTAAACAGCTGCCGTGGAAAGATGAGACGCAGAAAAATGCAATTTTTTTTTTCTTTCTAAATTGAATGAAAATGCAAAACTCTCACAGAGTACAGAACCTTTAAACACAAAAAGAGTTACACCAACATTCTGTAATCTGAACAGTAACCAAAAACTGAGACCCTTAAACCCCGACCTTTCAACCCTGTACAAAAAACACTTCACAATGTTATCATACCCTGCATGTCACATGCGCGCATAGACAATGACTTTTTCGGAAAAAAAAAAAAGAATCCTCTCTTTTTGGAAAAACTTCTAAAGAAGATCGAAAAATTCGATCTGAAACTGTCATCATCCTCCGATGTGAATCATGGGTCGGTTCTGAGTCCGCGCAAGTTCAAACATTCCTGCATGCGCCGCCTTCTTCCTCTTCACCTGCACCCCCTCCCTCGCGGAAACACCCAAAAATACTTTCAGGGCCCTTGTAACACGCCTGTATATACAACATAGGGTTTAGGGTTTCTTGATACCTTCAAGGACAACTTCTAAGGATGGTTTAGCTGGTTTTTAACATGCATGGACGCATGGTGTTTGAATGCCATCATGACCATTCATTGCATGATGATGCCATGGCACCATGAGAGCAGCTTTTGCACACATCATATGACTTTGACTGCATGGGAGAATTTCAGCTTGCTTTCAAGCAGCCAAGATGAGGAGGCTCGCGAGTGAAGGACATGCGAAAGCGAGAAAAGAGGGAGAGAGAGCGCGAGAGAGACGGAGAGAGAGAGAGAGAGAGAGAGAGAGAGAAAGAGACAGATGGAGAAAGATGGAGAGAGGCTCAAGAACGAAATCACAAAACGACAAAACAAGATCGCGTGTGAACGGGGGCCTCACCGCCGCACTGATGATGTCACATAGCGCATCATCGCTGACGTCAGCCCTAATAGCGTCCCTCAAGCTCACCTGCAAAGGCCCGCCCCTACATCCGGTCATCAAAGGCTCGCCTACAAAAAAACCCATTTTTGTGAAAAGAATGAAAGCAAAAAGCTGAAAAAAAAAAAGAAAAAAATCTGAAAATAGAAAAAGAAGCTGTGTTTGCTTTTACCTCCGCCGGTCCGAACAAACAAACTTTTAAATTTCCGTCCGCCATAAGGCGAAGTCGGTTACATCCGCTGCAAAAATGTTCCGTCATGCTGCTAATGAAAGAAACGCTGCCAGAAAAATTTTCGACCCGAAAATTTTTGGCAGTGTCAGAGGGGTGGTCTTTAAGGCGACGAATGCTCGGGTACCGTTCTTTCTGCCCCCCCAAAAAAAAAAAAAATCCAGTTTGAAATTTTCCTAGAAAGACTGAAAATAAATCAGCTTTGCGGAAACGTGAAAATGCCCATTTTTTTTTATTTTTTGAGCTATTCTATACATATTGGCCCGAACCATGAACCGGAGAGAAATTAGGGTTACTTTCGAATCTTCTCCTTACCACTGCCGCCAACATTTCTGCGTACGGAACCATTTTCCGTGAATTCCAAACATTTCCGTCAAACGGCATAAATTCGATGAAGCGAACATTGATGTTTTTGTTTCTCGTCAATTCGACAAAGTCACAAATTTCGTCCTCATTCACCCCTCGCATGACTACGCAGTTGACCTGCACAAACCGTTCCGTGCCAGAAATTTGAACTCAGTTCCGTTTGAATTCAGTTAATATATTCCCCAACGGACCCAAACCCTCCTTGCAGCACACAGAACCCCTTTGAACCAGATTCGCTGGAGAAAGTATAGGTAGACCCAAATAAAGGAGGTTGGGACAAACGAGAGAGAGAGAGAGAGCGAGAGAGAGAGAGAATGTGTGAGAGAGAGCGAGAGAGAAAGAGAGAGAGAGAAAGGGAGAGAGAGCGAGAGCGAGAGAGAGAGAGAGAGAGAGCGAGAGAGAGAGAGAGAGAGAGAGAGCGCGAGAGAGAGAGAGAGAAAGGGAGAGGGAGCAAGAGAGAGAGAGAGCGAAAGAGAGAGAGCGAGAGAGAGATAAAGAGAGAGAGAGCGAGAGAGAGATAAAGAGAGAGAGAGCGAGAGAGAGAGAGAGAGAGAGTGAGAGAGAGAGAGAGAGAGACGTGCCCGAAACTGACCTTGACAGGATCAAACCCTCGTTCAAGAGCTGTCTCTATGGCTTGCAAAACCTTTCCGTGCCCTTTTCTCCTCGTCAAGAATTCGAATTTGCTCGGCACCAAAGTGTCCAAACTGATGTTCAAGTGCGTCACTCCCGCGGCCTGCAGGCCTGCCAGCTGGCGCGATAGCACGATCCCATTGGTCGTCAGCGCCAGGTGTCGCAATCCTGTGAGAGCACTCAGCCGGCGGCAGATCTCCTCTATGTCCTTCCGTACAGTTGGCTCTCCTCCGGTCAGCCGAATTTTATCCACGCCGCCCGAGACGAAAAGTCGGGCCACTCGAATGATTTCGTCGGTAGAGAGTAAATCTCTGCAAAGAGTGGGACACAGAGAGAGGTGAGGAGAGAGGTGGGAAAGCAAAGAGGAAGAGGGAGAGGAAGGGGAGAGAGAGGGAGAGGGTGGTGATGGGAGAGAGAAGTGGGGGGTAAATTTCAGTACTACATTGCGAGAGCTCTGACAGCTCTGAAGCACTTACTTTCAATTAATGGTTCACTCCCTCCCCAGTGATCCTCCACCTTCGTTTACTCACCTTCTCCCTCTTCCTATCCCTCTCACTGTCCCTCTTCTTCTCCCTCTCTCTCGCACTGTCCCTCTCCTTCTCCCTCGTCTTCTCCCCCTCTCTCTCTCACACTGTCCCTCTCCTTCTGCCTCGTCCTCTCTCCCCCTCTCTCACTCGCTGTCCCTCTACTTCTCCCTCCCCTTCCCATCACTCACCTGTTGGGAGTCAGTTCCGTGCCCTCCGCCGGCATGCAGTATTGACACCTGAGGTTACATCTCTCCGTTAATGAAATCCGTAAATAGTTATGTCTCCGTCCAAACGAATCTACAAGCATGTGACCCTCCTCCTCCACGCTTTCTCTCCTTCTCTCTCTCAGAAGTGTTCCTTCCCCTCCAGGGCCAATATCTAACCCTAACCTCCTCTCAGAATGGACGAAATGTGATGTCGAGGACGATCTCGATGATGATGTTGCACTTGAATGAGTCGCTTCTCCTTGACCTTCTCTAACTTCAAATTTTCCGAGTCTACTACTACCTTCTTTACTATTATATTCAAGTTCTATCCCATTACTGTTTCCAACATAATCATTACATTCCCCAGTGTTGCTAGTATTATTACTATTTGAACGGTCCAACGGATCTGAAACATAGAACGGGTCGCATGTAGCCATTTCTCGGAACCTCCGCTGACGCTCAATTTCTAGAGCCTCCTCGTTCTCCTGCATGCATGTAATATCCTCGTCACTAATATATTTTTTTTAAATTTTAAAGAAATGGGGGTTTCAAATTTCAACATTTTCAGTGTTCTCCTGATGGTTTCTAGAGTTCAAGAGCGTTCTAAAAAGCATTGGTGCATACTAAAGGGCGGTTTCACGGCTTCAGAGCTTCCGAATTTTAGGATTCCAGAGCTTTCAAGAATAAATCGAGTGCTCCATCAGGGCCAGCCTTGATTTAAGTTGTCGGACCAAGAAAGGAACTCTCGCTTTCTCTTGCCTTCGGTTTCAATTTCCAAACAATGAGCATCGATTTCTTTTGTTTTTTTCACTTTTATGAGTGATTATGCTCCTTTCCCTCCCATGCACATCTCTGTGCTTTCTCTCTCTCTCCCCCACACACCCCTCCATTCCGCCTAACTCTCCTCTCCTCCTCGCTCTACCTCTCCCTCCCTCTCCGTCCCTTTGCCTCTTTTAATTCCCTTCCTCCCATTTCTCTCTCGCTCTCTCTCTCGCAGCCACTTCTCCCTCACTCTGACTTCCTCACTCGTCCTTCTACCTCTCACTCTGTTTCTCTCGTCCTCTTCCATTCCCTCCCTCTCTCCCTCTCTCCCTCTTCCTTCCTTTCACTCAAACTTCTTTCCATCTTCCCTCTCCCTCCACCCCCCCCATCCCCCACCTGATCCGGTTCCGGTGTGAACGCCCACTCCGCCTCCGCCGCGACCGTCGTTGCAATGCGAACGCCTCCGAAGAGCGGTCCGCGCCGACCGGCGCTCAGCAGAGAGCGGAGGGCGCGCCGGGAGGCCGCCATGCCGCTCTGAACCCTCCACAGCAAGCCCTAATTCGCACGCCCTGAACCCTCCTCCTCTCTGAGCAGCCCTGAGCCCAAGGGGAAGGGGTAGAGGGGGGAGGGAGGGAGAGAGCGGAGACTCAGGAGAGAGAGGGCATGGAGAGAGAGAGAGGGAGAGAGGAGAGACTCAGGAGAGCGAGGGCAGGGAGTGAGAAAGGGAGAGAGAGAGGGAGAGAGTGGGAGAGAGAGTGGGAGAGAGAGTGAGAGAGAGAGAGTGGGAGAGAGGGAAAGGAATTGTCACTTAGAATTTCGAGTCGCCGCGGCCATATATAACGTTTTGGCAATATCGATATTATCGCGATATTACATCCTTTTCTCAAATTATCTCCAGGTTCAGTGGACAAAGTTGAACCAGATCAACTATGGTGGAACTCAACGTCACGTCTCGATATGTTGATCCGACGGCGCCCATTGGCCGAGGTCAACTTTGTTGAGCTGGGCTGCCACGCTGTACCGTTTGGACTCTCTGAGGCGCCGCTCGCACGTGCGAGGAAGGCTCCTGGAAACTTCCGCTGTCGAAGGGCTGCGCCTCTTTGGAGCCATAGGGGCCACCCAAAAATTTGGCCCTTCCCCAACACAAACATTGAGCATGAAATCGCAAGTTTTTGCTTTACCTAGAGAAACAATTTAATTGTACGAACGTATTCCGTACGGAACCGCGCGAAATGCTGTTTCGATTTGGCCTTTCTATTTCACGCGTCGCAGTGCGACTGTCCTGCGATGGAATGCGACGGAATGCGACTACCAGCATTGGTGCGCGCCCTGTCGCGAGTGCGACGCCATTTTTGTGGAGGGCCAAAAGCTGATGGAGGGTGCACACAGGCCTGGACTTGGGCACCTTCGCATACGGTTAGGGTTTAAGGTTTAGGGTTTCGGGTTAGGGCTTAGCGTTCTGGTTTAAGGGTTAGAGTTTAAGGTTCAGGGTATAGGGTTTCGGGTTTAGGGTTATAAGGTTTAGGGTTTAGGGTTCAGGGTTTAGGTTTAGGTTTAGGTTTAGGTTTAGGTTTAGGTTTGAGGGTTTAGGGTTTAGAGTTTAGGGTTTAGGGTTTCATGCCATAATCTGTTTTCCGGTTTCTTGGCAAAGATGGAAATGCAGCCAGGCTCAAGTTTAGATTTTTTTTTTTTTTTTTTTTTTTTGACCAATAGTTGAAGGTACTTGGTCCTTAGGATGGTCGACCGCATCCAGAATGCAATGGGATTATGACTTGGGGTGGGTTTAAAAGAAGGCGAGAATTTAGGGTTCATGCAAAACCTGATATCCTGCATTTGAAGAAAATAAAAAAGAACACCTTTCTATGCTCGCGGAACACCGTATCGCATTCCGTTGAACAAAAATCCGCGGTTGATTTTTCTGTGCAAGCTTTGATACAAAATGATGATAAAGTACAGACTGACCTTCCTTCGCCCATACTAAACTACCCATGTGAGCAAAATTTAATCCTTTTTTGCATGTGGGCCGCCTAAGGAGGAAGGACCAAACAAGTAAAAACATTACAGGGAGAGCACAAAGAAAAGACGCTCCCCTTCCCTTTTGAAATTTTTTCTAGACTCTAAATTCTTAACCCGGTACGTTCAGCTTCAAGGAGGGTCAATTTCGTAGGGAAAAAATAGAATGAAGTCAGTTTTTTGAGAGCCAATAAACGAGTAGAAAGAGCGAACACGCCATAGTTACAGCAGACAGTATGAGAGTGTCTCGTAATTTTTTCCTCCGAATGGCACCTGCAAGCCCAAACCCTAAAACTCGTAAGCCC
This sequence comes from Zygnema circumcarinatum, assembly GCA_037447605.1. Taxonomy (NCBI): domain Eukaryota; kingdom Viridiplantae; phylum Streptophyta; class Zygnematophyceae; order Zygnematales; family Zygnemataceae; genus Zygnema; species Zygnema circumcarinatum. The sequence goes on from CM074806.1 coordinate 535,561, forward strand.
TGAACCCTAAACTCTAAAACCCAACCTCAGCTCTGAACACTAAACTTCATTCAAAAGTCAAGCGTTTTGCGAGATCTGAGATTGTTCCGGAGCACCTTGTAAGGTTCACAAGACTTCAGGGTCTGCCAGGCATAAAGGCGTGCAAAGCTTTAGGGTTTAAAGTTTCAACTTTAGGGTCAGGGTTTAAAGGTTTCAACTTTAGGGTTAGGGTTTAAGGTTCCGAATTAGGGTTAGGTTTAAGGTTTCAACATGAGGGTTAGGGGTTTAAGGTTCCGACTTTAGGGTTAAGGGTTCAAGGTTTCAACTTTGGGATTAGGGTTCAAGGTTTCAACTTTAGGGTTAAGGGTTTACGGTTTCAACTTTAGGGTTAGGGTTCAAGGTTTCAACTTTAGGATTAGGGTTCAAGGTTCAACTTTAGGGTTAAGGGTTTACGGTTTCAACTTTAGGGTTAGGGTTTAAGGTTCCGGATTAGGGTTAGGGTTCAGGGTTTCTTCCTCACCCAACAGGTTCCTTACGAGCGGGAACTTGTCCCCCAGGAGGCGGAGGCGGCCCTGCATGTCCGCGAAGAGGGAGCGCTGTGAAGCGAGCAGACCCTTTGTGCTCTGAGCGTGGCTGATCAGCTCGTCCATCTGCTCCATGCACAACGCAAACGGAAACTGTAACGGAAACGGAAACTGTAACGGAAACGGAAACGGAAACTATAACGGTAATGGAAACAAAAGAGATGGCGGAAACGGCAAGGAAACAGAGACAGCAGACAAGGTAACGGAAAGGGCAATAGAAACAACAACAGAGACGTAAACAGAAAGGGAGACGGAACGAAACATGGGGATTCAGTCAGTTCTTTAAGACAAAACAAGATGCATGGAAAGGTGAGAGTCATGCGAGCAATCATAGAACGCGGGGACAATCCTTACAGCCAGTTCTTGTCTTATTTTTACGGTTTGTTTTTTTTGGGCTATATGTCCGGACGCAATGGTTTCCAGTCCTTTGTTCCTTATTCTGAGAAACGCTTTTTCGCTGACCAAAGAGAAAAGGAAGGAAGAGGAAATGCTGCACAGTTCACAATACGGACCTGGTTGATGTTTCCATGAATCGCTCTCCGTTCCGTTAAGTGACTCGGACTAGCTGCAGAGGCCTGTGCCCTTACCCAGATCGGACCAATGGGGTTTCTCAACGTAAGCCTTCCAAAAAAAAACTGTTTGTTGCCATGAGTACAACATTTCATCACTACCAAAGTTCAAACCTTACTTTAAGCTCAAACACTCGTTTTGCTACTTGATAGGTAATCTCTCGACCCCTTAAATTTTTGAAAAGAATCCTTAATCCTTAATCCCCTGAATCCTTTGTAGCCCTAACCTTTTCTCACCTTGTACTCGCTAATATCATTCCTCACGGATGTAAGTAGCTCCGCATGTTCCCTCATGGATGTGATGTTATTTCGGGTCCTCCGAAACTCCTGCCTCCCAACTCCCCTCCCACAAGGATCTGAGATCCGTAAAAAAACGACCTCTCCTCCTCTCCCTCCCCCCCTTCTCCCTGCCTTTCCCTCCCCCTCCCACCCTGCTCTCCCACGCCTCCTCTCCTCCGTTTCCCTCGCCCTCCACTCTTCCATTCTACCCGCTTCCAGCCTCTCCCCATCCCACCCTCCACTCTATGTCCCTATCGCTCATCCTTTCCATCCCTCTCCTCTCCCTCTCCCGTCCTCTCCCGCCTCTTTTCCCTCTTCCCCTCTCTCTTCCTTCCTCCCCCCCTCCTCCCCACCTCCAGCCCTCTCTCCCTCCCCATTCCCTTCCCATCTCCCATGCGAGTGAGCGACCTGTATACATGATTTCAAGGGGCTACCGCTTCATTCAGCCCCCCCCTCTCCCTCCCCACCTCCTGGTCTCCTCCCTCACTCCTTCCTTTTCCCTCCCTCCCCTCCCTCCCTCCCTTCACCCCACCCCGTCCGCCACGCCCTTTCTCTCTCTCCCTCCCCCTCCATTTCAACCTTCCCCTTCCTCTCCCCCACTCCCCCTCTCCCCCCTATCCCCTTCCCCCCACCTTTTCCCTCCCTCCCTCCCTCCCTCCCTTCACCCCACCCCGTCCGCCACGCCCTCTCTCCCTCTCCCTCCCCCTCCCTCTCAACCCCCCCTTTCTCTCCCCCACTCCCCCTCCCCCCTCTCTCCCCCTTCCCCCCCCTTCCTCTCCCCCACTCCCCTCTCCCCCCGCTCCCCCTCCCCCCACCCTTTCCCTCCCTCCCTCCCTCCCTCCCTTCACCCCACCCTGTCCACCACGCCCTCCCTCCCCCTCCCTAGCAACTCCCCCATTCTCTCCCCCTCCCTTCCCCTCCCTCTCAACCCCCCCTTTCTCTCCCCCACTCCCCCTCTCCCCTCTCTCCCCCTCCCCCCGCCCTTCCCCTCCCTCCCTCCCTCCCTCCCCCCTCCCCCCCCCCCCGAGAGAGTCACCTGTATAAACTCGTGCATGATGTCGCGGTGCCTCGCCAGCTTCTGCGCGAGGGAGGTCGCGGCGGTGGGCCCCGCCACGCAGCGGCTCATGGAGTCGTTCACGTCCTGAAGCCGCTCGAGGAGGGACTCGATCTCGAGCTCCGCCGACTTCCAGGAGCTGCCCTCGCTGCTGCGAAGCACTTCCGAGGCGCCCCCTGCGGAAACCACAAGGATGGGAGGAAGATTGGAGGATGGAATGGAATGGTTCAGAGGGGAAAGAATACGAAATTAAACCTGATATTAAGCCTGAGATTACCCTGATCTAGTTTTAGGGCTAATCCTAACCCGAACTCCAGCTCTAAATTTAGACCTAATTTTCACCAAAGCCCGAATCCTGAGTTGATGACTACTTACGTGTACCCTAATATTAGCAGAGAAAACAAACCCTGCAAGCCTCCTAACGTTTATCCTGATTTTAACCCTAATCTTAACCCTAATCCCAGATTTCGACTAACGCTACGTTTTGCCCTCGCTTTGATTCCAGCTCCACTCAAAACCTTATCCACTGAAATAACCTTAATCCTACTCCTTGACCTCATCGTAACCCTACTCCTACCCCTAACCCTAACCCTAACCCTACCCCTACCAGTAACCCTACCCCTAACCCTAACCCTAACCCAAACCCAGCCCAATCCCCGGCGTGTTAGTTAGCACCCTTGTCATATAGCCTCTGCACATTTTCCCTGAACCCTAACCCCTACCCCGACCACCTTCGCTTCTGGCTCCTCCACCCTCAGCCCCGCAGCGCCTTAAACCCTAAACCCTAAACCCTGACCCCCCCCCCCCCCCCCCCCCCCCCCCCCCCCCCCC
>CM074806.1:555194-574393 GCA_037447605.1 Zygnema circumcarinatum
GGGAGTGGGGGGAGGGAGGAAGGGGGGAATTGGGGAGGGGGGGTATGGGGGGAGGGGGGAGGTGGGGAGGGGGGAGGTGGGCGATCGGGAGGGGGGAAGGGAGGGAGGGTTGAGGGTGAAAAAATGGAAGTGGAGCAGGGGGGTGGGGGGTGGGGAAGAAGGGGTAGAGATGAAAGAGTTTGGCAGGTGGGGAGAAATCGATTAGGGAGGTATGGAAGGAGAGTGCGAGAGATGCATGAGACGAGAATTGGCGAGAAGTTTTGAGAGTGGGGCAGAGAGGAGGGCAGGCGAGAGAGTGAGAGACAGATTGAGAGAGTTGAGAGAGACGAATAGAGACCGAACGAGAGGGGGAGATATAGGGAGAATATTGAGATGGGGAGGTAGAGTAAGAGGGGAAGGGAGGGTGACGTATGGGGAGTGTGTGGGAGAGAGGTGAGAGGAGGGAAATGGGGTAAAAGATTGGTATATAGAACAGGGAAGGAGAGGAAAGAGAAAAAACGAAAGAAGGACGATTAGTTCCATGCAAACAAGTTAGAAAGGACAGAAATCTACAAACTTTCTTGCTGCTCCTATTCAAGAAAAGTTCCATTTATTGGAGTTTTCCTTAATATAAAAAGAAAACGATACGAACTTCTCGACTGTGATGAAATTTCGTATTCTTACCCCAAAAACGAATAACTTTTTCCCAAAGTGGACCACCGAATGTCCCCATCTCTCGGATGGGGAGGGGCCCGTTACCGCCGGAAAACTCCATCGAGCAATTTTGCTTTTATCCATCGCGGACCTTTCATCACTCTCCATCCCACACCTCCCCACCGAGAGGAGGAAGTACAGACAGAAAGAGAGAGAGAGAGAGAGAGAGAGAGAGAGAGAGAGAGAGAGAGAGAGAGAGAGAGAGAGAGAGAGAGAGAGAGGGAGAGGAGGCATATATATATATATGTTTATATATATATATATTAAGAGAGAGTAGTTATATAGAGGAGGGAGAGCGAGAGAGGAAGATAATGAGAGAGAGAGAGCGACAGAAAGAGTGGGAGAGAGAAGAAGAGAGTGAGAGAGGGAACGAGAGAGACAGAGAGAGAGAGAGAGAGAAGTCTTGCTGACTCGTTCCCTTTTCCAATGTTTGACACCAAGACTATTTATTCCATCTCAAAGGTCTTCGATAAGGTGCCTGCACAACCGAAATCAATTCAATCCTTGTTACTGCAAATAAATCGGAATCAATATTACGCTGCAGTCGTTTCTTTGTACTCGATCGAGAGACAGATTCAATAGACAGAGAACAGTACAGAAAATCGTAAGCAGGATAAGAAATGAAAGGAATTTTAAAGCTTCCCGAAAAAGCGAATAGTTCCACACTCTTGGAAACTTCTAGAAACAGAAATTTAGAGAATTTTTTAAAGAACTTTCTGTTTAAGATATATCGTGCTTTCTATAAAGATCTTCGAACTTTCTGGAAATTTTATTGTAAATTAAGAGACCCATACTCATGCAGGAGAGCCGGATGGTTGGTAGATCGATCATGTACTGTCTCTTCCCCCACCCTCTCTCTCTTTCTCTCTCCCTCTCTCTCACTCTCACTCTCTCTCTCGCTCACTCTCTCGCCCTCTCTCCCTCTCTCTCTCTCTCGCTCTCTCTCTCTCTCACTCTCTCTCTCTCTCTCGCTCTCTCGCCCTCTCTCTCTCTCGCTCGCTCTCGCTCTCTCTCTCTCGCGCTCTCACTCGCTCTCGCTCTCTCCCTCTCCCTCTATACACTGCTTGAAGTAAACTATTTAAACTAAATAATTTGAACTCAGCCATTCGACATGACATGGAAAGTTCGCACTGTACCGATTTCATTTTCGGCTTATTCTTGAACTGATAACGGCACAGCGTGTTCGCTGCAACGCATACATCATATATTCAGTTTGAAATCGGTGAACAGAGGGTGGTAGAAATTGCGTCATGGTAAAAGGAAAACGGAAGAATCCTCACATAGATCGCCTCACCTACATTCAATAAAGAACAGCAAGCTAACAAAAAAAAAACATATGAAAGAAATATTTAACTTTTCGATCCATTTTATTTTGACCTAAAAAAAAAAGCCATTGCAAACGGGTCTCAATCCATCACCAGTTTTTTTTTTTTTACAAAAATTTCCTTTCCAACCAAAAATTATTCCAAACATGGCCCCTCTGCCCATCAGCATACCTAAAGAAAATTCCCAACTGTATGATTCCATTTCAAGTTTCTTCTTCTTTCCCCAAATTCTTCTCCTGGAGAAAAGTAAAAAGCCCACTCCCTCTTCCGCTCCCTCTCCTTCTCACTCTCCCTCGCCCTTCCAGCCCCTTCCAAAACCCCAAACCCTCCTCCCACACACCTTCTTGCGCCTCCCGTAACCTCCTCCTCCTCCTCCCTCCGCGCCGCCTTCCCTCTCCTCTCTGAACCCTAACCCTACAAGCCTCTGAACCCTAAATCCCTTGCCCCCAACCCTAACCCTAACCCTAACCTTGTCTTGCGTCCGCTGCCCAAAAAAATCTGAGCCCTGAATTCTGAACCCTGCGCCTGCCCCCGTCTCCGTCTCCAGAAGCCTCCTCTCCTCCTCCTGAACCCCTCCCTCTCCTTCTTTCTTCCCAAACCCTCCCTGAACACTCCCCCTCCCGCCGCCATGGCTTCGGCGATGCCCCGTCAGCAGGGGGGCCGGCGCCGGCAGAGCCATCTGCTGCCACGTGTCCCGTCATGGTCCCGGCATGGCTTCCACGTGTGCGGGACACGTCACGTGGCACATTTTTAGGTCGCCACGTGGAGGGAAGTGTCGGCGGGTCCCAAGCGGCCGACGGCGTCGAGGCTCGAGGACTCCGCCCGCACGTCGTTGTCACGAATGGTAGAACCGGTACTTCGGAAAGAATGGCTCGCATACAAGTTAAAATTGATTGACCTTTTGCGGTGTACCAAATCTGAACTAGTGTTCTGCAAGAATGGCAATGCAAGGCGCGCCGATGGTGAGTGTGCCGCCGTCGGCACTTGCGGTATCGCACGTGCGAATGGATTTTGCACGTGTGAGGGGATGTGGCGGCCAATGGGAGTGCTCGGGGTCCTGCGAGACCGGTACGACGCGGACAGCCGGGAGAGGGGGCCGATCAACTGAACTCTGGCCACTGGGATCCATTTCCGTGGTGGACCCAGCACGTGGTGGACTCGGACCTGGACGCACGCAGCCTCACATGCCCAATTTGGGGTTTGGGAAATCGTACACATTATACCGCTATGTGTTTTACAGAATCAGTATAAAATCTTGAGATTTAGATTTAATTTCAAGGCAAAACCGTACTTAGTCTGAACTACTGTTCATGCTTGGCACATGTACCACCATTACAGTTTTCGAATCCTTCGGTCGCACAGGACAGGGACACCAATCATGGCCCGTTGTCGCATGTGCCGAATATTCTCATACATGTCGAGCTGGAGGAATATCCTCCCTAAGCCCAACACGTCGCAGGAAACGTTTTTCGGCTCCTTACTAAACGGCAGATCCGTACCGACTTGGTCCTCTGATTGACCACTCTTGAACTGCCACGTGCAGATACTTTACGGTAATGACGACAGAAAGCGGATAGAATTGTCGGTTATAAGTACGGTTAGTTGACTTTCAGGAAGTCAAGTCTCAGCTGTACCGGTTTTTCTCCGTACAGTTTTGGCAGCTAGTCCGGATTCCGGAACGGCATTGAAGCGTGCGACATCAACGACCTGACTCTGGCTCGATCTCAAGCGCGGTCAACGGCTCCACATGTGACAAATCCGTTTCTCGTAATTGTGCCAACCGTACGTATCCATGCCATGTTGTAATGTCAAAATTTCAAACTGTGATCATGAGCATAGAACAACACCGAGATGTTGAACTGAACCAACAAGCGTTGAACAGCGTTGAACAGTGTACATGTCACATACGTCTTGTTCCATCTCTCTCATGGTCCGAACAACAACAACACATGCTCAACATTGTACACACTTGACAGCTATAAGAACCCTATCAACCCTAAAACCCTAGAACCCTAAACCCTAGAAACCCTAAATCCCATGAAACCCTAAGACCCTAGAAACCCTAAGACCCTGAAACTCTAAAACCCTAAGACCCTGAAACTCTAAAACCCTAAACCCTAAAGCCCTAAACCCTAAAACCCAATACCCTAAAACCCTAAACCCTACAATGTCAATCCTAGTCTCTGCTTGGCCGCCGCCGCGCGCCCTTCGAAGGCCGCGAACTGCTCTTCCAAATTTGGGGGCGGCCATGGCCCTTCGCTCAGGCGGCCGCCCATTTCCATGTTCCATGCGCGGTCGACCAACGGAGCCAGTTCCCTGCAACGCCGCCATGGAACGTCCGTTGGAGGCCCAAACAGGGGCCACACGGAGATTCATGTCAGTTTCCAGTTCAGTTTCAGTTCGATTTTGAAATTTGAATTGGCTTAAGAAATTTTCAAAGAAAAAAAATGAAGTTGGCGGTGGCTCGCACCGCAGGTCGTGGCTGACGACGAGGATGGTTCGCTCCCTCTTCAAATTGGCCAACAACTGAACCACGTCGGCACGGGCCCGCCAGTCTGACAGACTCGCCAAAGGGAGGGAGAGAGAGGGAGAGAGGGCGAGAGAGAGAGGGGGGAGAGAGAGAGGGGGAGAGAGAGGGAAGAGGGGAGAGAGAGAGGGAGAGAAAAAGAGAGTGAGGGGGGGGGAGAGAGAGAAAGAGAGAGAGAGGGGGAGAGAGAGGGGGGGAGAGAGAGAGAAAGAGAGCGAGGGGGGAGAGAAAAAGAGAACGAGAGAGAGGGGGGAAGGATAAAAAAGTTGATTCAGTAAAGGTTGTTTCTTATTCTGCATGCCTCGCAATATACCTACAAGTTGTCGTTAATCTTCAAAAGACCAAAGGGAGAGCCAATATTTATCACCTAATCCGGCCAACGGCTCGTCCAAAAGAAGCAGTTGAGGCATGCGCACCTGCCCGCCCCCCCAAAAACCTTTTTCAAAAAAAGAAAAAAAAAAATCCAAATATGATGAAGCTTTTTAACATTCATAAAACTCTCCAATGGATGCAACGCTAAACCCTAAACCCCAGACAACAGGTGTGCCCCGACCGACACCTAAACCCTAACCCTACACCCTACCACCTACGCCCTGAGCCCTGAACCCTGGGCAGACTCACAAGCTGAGTGGCAAGGGCAACCTTCCGCTGATTTCCGCCACTCAGAGCCCTCGGATCACTCTCCAACTGCAGCTCCGTCAGGCCCACCTGATGGAGAGAGAGAGGGAGAGAGAGAGAGAGAGAGAGAGAGAGGGGGAGAGAGAGAGAGAGAGAGAGAGAGAGAGAGCGAGAGAACGAGAGAGAAAGAGAGAGAGCGAGAGAGAGAGAGAGAGAGAGGGGGAGAGAGAGCGAGAGAGAGAGAAGAGGGGGGGGAGAGTGAGAGAGAGAGAGAGAGAGAGAGAGAGAGAGAAGAGGGGGGGGACGAGAGAGTGAGAGAAGAAGGGTGGGGGATCTCCCGCATGGTGAGTGATCCACAAGAATTCGATCAATAGCACATGTCAAAGAGTAGGACTACGGACTACAATGTATGCTTTCAGATAGTGCATTATGGAATTCCATGGAAGAATACATCAAGCTGAACGAGAGAGACCTGGATGGGAGAGAAAAAGGAGAGAGGAGGGGGAGAGAAAGGGAGAGATGGGAGCACAAGATGCAACAAAATTAGGTTTTTCAACTGAACTACGGAACTTACCGCATATAGCGCGGAATGCAGACGCAGGGCCAACGCTTGGCGCAGAAAAACGTCTTGAGGGCGTTGGGGCCATCCAAAAGTCAACTCCTCCAACAGCGAACTGGCGAGGAAGTACCTGCACATGGAACGCTGGAATAGAAGAAATTAGTTTAACTGGGGAAGTATTTACTGCACATGGAAATTGGAATAGGGAACAGATAACAGAGGAGGGTGTAGAACATGGAAAGAGATGAAATGGGGGAGGGTGGAGGAGGTGGGATTTTGGATATTGGGGGGAGGGGAGGGCAGTGGAGACGAGGAAGATTGGGAGGGAGAGAGGGAGAGGGAGGGGAGAGAGTGAACGAGAGGGATGAAGGGAGAGAAAAGAGAAGAAGATTTGCAACGAGGACGAATGAGAGAGGGAGAACGAAATGAGGAAGATAGTGGAAGGAGAGGGAGAGAAAAGGGAGGGAGATGAGAGAGAGAGAGAGAGGGAGAGAGAGAGAGAGAGTCTCCATGTTTCTGTGACGCAACGGATTCCCTCTCACCTTTCGGGAAACTGGAAAAGTATTCCGGCCAAATCCGCCATCTCTGCCCGAGTTCGGGACTTTCGAGCGACGCCATTGGCTGATGGGCTGCCCACAAAAACTTCTCCTGAAGTTGGAGACGTCATTCCGGCCAAGATCTGCACTCAAAAACGAAAATTCCAAAAAGACAAAGAAAAGAGGATAAAGAACTGAATGTGGGCGGCAGGGAAAGAAACGGAAAAAAAAACTAAAGCAATAATGCCACGATGGAGGAGCAGCAGCCTACCCCTTTGAATGAAAATTAATTTAAAAAAATTGCGGGTTTTTACTTGAAGTGGATTTTCTTGAGCTTTGAAATTGAGTACCTGAAGAAGCGTCGTTTTTCCACTGCCGCTACGGCCATAGATTAAGCCTAGACTGCCACGTGGCACCACCACACGCAAAGTTCAGAAACTGCCCCAAAAAACCCTAAAGACTCTGAAAGACCTAAACCAGAAGCACTCATTGCATGAAGAAATATAGACGGGCAGCATGGAAAAAAAATAAGGCGTCCAAAACATACAAAGAGGAGACTAGTAATAAGGAAAAGAAAGCGAATTCCTGAAAGGGATGATAAAAGTTGGACCTGTTTGCGGGCAGAGAGAGGTTAATTTTTTGAAGGAGAAAAGAATTGCTCCCGGATGGTCGGTAGCTTAAATCCCTTACCTGCATTCAACATCAAATAAATGACATATAGACATGTTTCTTAGTCTCAAAATAGAATTTAAGAGAGAGTGAGAGAGGGTGAGAGGGGGGGAGGAGGAGAGGGGGAAGAGAGGAGAGAGGGAGAGAGAGAGGGTGGGAGAGGGCGAGAGGGGGAGAGAGGAAAGAGAGAGAGAGAGAGAGAGAGAGAGAGAGAGAGCGTTTCAACAAAGAAAAAAAATCATGACCCGCATTGATTGGGTCGAACGGAAACAAGAAACCACAAATCGTTTAGTTTTTTTATGTTTTGGATGTTTATGTTTTTAGGGTCTTCAGAACGAATTTGTGCGGATTTATGTGTACGGTGTTAATTTAGGCCCTGTAATTTTTTTGGCATTTTCTCAGAGATTCCCACAATTTTTTTTTTTTCAAGAATTAGCAAATGAGAGGTATTCTTTTCAAAAGGTTTTACATTTCAGTATGTTATTTTTCTTATTTTTCCCTCTTTTTCCTTTTTTCCTTTTCTTACCTCCAAAAACTCATTCGTCCTGCGCTGAGTTTCGATCCCCCCCACTCCATTTTCCGCATCACACGTGGTTCGTCTTGAAAGGCTGCGCCATTTCCGAAATCTACAAACCCTAAAACGCATAGAAACCCTAAAACGTGAAGACAACGTTAAGTCTTTGGTCCTTCTGAACTCCGTAAAGGGCAACGGAAACTGGGACACATGTAGAGGGACACGTGTTTGCTTCTGGAAACGTCCGGGAATGATAGTGGGAGAGAGATGGCAGATTGGATAGCTGGCAGCCATGGTAGGGAGAGAGAGAGGGGGCGAGGGAAGAAGGGAGAGAGGGAGAGGGACAGAGAGAGACAGAGTCTGGAGAGGGAGGGAGAGGAGAGAGGAAGACGTGCTTGTGTGTGTGTAAGAGAGCGAGAGAGAGAGACAGAGAGAGAGGGGGGTTCGAAACAGGTGTAGACGCAGAAATGGGAGAGGTTCCGTGTCTTCCGTGTTTCCGTTGCGCACGACGCTAAACTGCGGCTCGCTGCTGTCCGGACCACGGCAGGGTTCAGGGTTACAGCGCGGGAGCGCGCGAGGGCGGAGGATTTAGGGTTTAGGGTATAGGGTTCAGGGTTTAGGGTTGAGGGTTTAGGGTTTAGGGCCTTTGAAGGAGCGGACGGGGCGTTGGCGACACCGGGAGGTTTCGGGGTTCAGGAGGGTTTAAGGGGTAGGGATTGAAAGTTTGGGGTTCAGGGCGAAGTTTTAGTCGGTTACGGTTGAAGGCCGAAGGCTTAAGAGCAAGGGCTTAGGGTTAGGGTTTAAGGGCCATCAAGACATCTGGTTTTTCGTTCACTTTGAAGCTTCAGTGACTTCATTGACTTTCTTGACATCGCTGACTCTGTTGACTTCATATTTGCAAGGACTTCACTTTTTCTGCAATGGTATCATTGACTGCATTAACTTCATCGGCCTTATAGCCTTAATCACTTCATTGACTGCAAGGACCGCGTTGACTCCGTTCACTCCATTGCCTTGACTTCCTTGACTTCCTTGACTTCCTTGACTCTGTTGATTCCTGTGTGTTCCGTTTTTGCAACATAAGCTGCTTCGCTGTTTGCAGATGAAATTTCGTCCCTTCAGCAACAAAGTTCAGTTGGCAGGCGGCGCCACTCTGCTCATCGTTGCTTTTTGGGCCTTCGCAGCCTTCAACGAGCTATTCCCAAACGGTGCGTTCTCCCAAAAAAAAAAAAAAAAATGACCTCCATAAAACCCTTCTCCTTTATTTCTATATTTCCAAGAAAAACCAATCATTTGCATTATTTATTTATTGTTTATTTTTTAAATTCTGTTCAGCATCTTGCACCGACTCTCCGTTGAATAAGGCCTCCTCCTCCTCCCCCTCTTATCTGATTGAAAATTTTCCGATTCGGGGCCCTCTCTCATGGAGCGTTCTAAACGACGAACTCAAGCGAGAGTTTCTCCTTCAAGGCAAAATTTCGTTAGAAATAATGGAACTATTCAACATGGAACCGTTCCTTTCGGGCCAACCTTTCAGCTATTCCAAAACTCTCCGTAGAGAATGGACTCTCGCCGGCATCAACGAGCTCGTCGAAACTGCTAAAAAAAGGGACATAAACCTAAAATTATGCGTCTACGGAAAAATCTGCAACCGTGATTTTTTCAACGCCTTTGAAGTGTACCCCATTGAAGGAAAGGAGGTGATGGTTTTGGGGAGCCAGTCTCCATGGGCCGAGGCTCTATGTATTGCGTTTGGGGCAAAATCCGTTACAACCGTCGACTTCAACCCGCCATCGATCCTTGAGGGGCCGTCGCCCATCAAAATTATGAACGCGGAGGACCTCGGAAAGTTCGGGGAAACTTTCGACGTGATCGTTTCTTACTCGTCTCTGGAGCACGACGGACTCGGGAGGTACGGCGACCCCGTCCATCCGTACGGAGACATAGAACGGATGAAGAAGGTGAGTTCCAAACCCTAAAAACCCTAAACTCTAGACTCTAGACCCTAAACCCTAGACACTAAACCCTAGACTCTGGACCCTAAACCCTAGACACTAAACCCTAAACCCTAGACACTAAACCCTAGACTCTCGACCCTAAACCCTAGACACTAAACCCTAAACCCTAGACACTACACCCTAGACTCTGGACCCTAAACCCTAGACACTAAACCCTAAACCCTAAAGCCTTAACCCAAAACTCTAGACCCTAAATCCTCGCCCCTAAACCTTAGACCCTAAACCCTAGACTCTCGACCCTAAACCCTTGACCCTAAACCCTAAACCCTAAACCTTAAACCTTTAACCCTAAACCCTAGACCCTAAATCCTCGCTCTTAAACCTTAAACCCTAAATCCTAGACTCTAGACTCTAAACCCTAGACCCTAAACCCTAAACCCTAAACCCTAAACCCTGAACCCTGAACCCTAGACCCTAAATTCGCCCTAAACCTTAGACCTTAAACCCTAGACTCTAGAGCCTAAATCCTAGACCCTAAACCCTAGACACTAAACCCTAAACCCTAAAGCCTTAACCCTAAACTCTAGACCCTAAATCCTCGCCCCTAAACCTTAGACCCTAAACCCTAAACCTTAAACCTCTAACCCTAAACCCTAGACCCTAAATCCTCGCTCCTAAACCTTAAACCCTAAACCCTAGACTCTAGACCCTAAACCCTAGACCCTAAACCCTAAACCCTAGACTCTAGACCCTAAACCCTAGACCCTAAACCCTAAACCCTAAACCCTACACCCTAAACTCTAAACACTGAACCCTAGACCCTAAATTCGCCCTAAACCTTAGACCTTAAACCCTAGACTCTAGAGCCTAAATCCTAGACCCTAAACCCTAGACACTAAACCCTAAACCCTAAAGCCTTAACCCAAAACTCTAGACCCTAAATCCTCGCTCCTAAACCTTAAACCCTAAACCCTAGACTCTAGACCCTAAACCCTAGACCCTAAATTCGCCCTAAACCTTAGACCTTAAACCCTAGACTCTAGAGCCTAAATCCTAGACCCTAAATCCTAGACCCCTACACCCTAGACCCTAAACCCTAAATCCTAAACCCTAGACCCTAAATCCTCCCCCTAAACCCTAGACCTTAAACCTTAAACCCTAAACCCTAGACCCTAAGTCCTAGCCCCTAAACCCTAGACCCTAAACCCTAGACTCTAGACCCTAAATCCTAGACCCTAAACCCTAGACCCTAAATCCTCGCTCCTAAACCTTAAACCCTAAACTCTAGACTCTAGACCCTAAACCCTAGACCCTAAACCCTAAACCCTAAACCCTAAACCCTAAACCCTAAACTCTAAACCCTGAACCCTAGACCCTAAACCCTAGACTCTAGACCCTAAATCCTAGACCCTAAACCCTAGACCCTAAAGCCTAGACCCGAAACCCTAGACCCTAAACCCCCCTAAGATTTCTAAAACCCTAAATTCCCTCTTTTCTTGTGGGATGGGGGGGCGGTGGGGGGCTGATTTCCTTCGAATTATAGCTTTCGGTTAGAGTTTCTCTTACCACAAGTGTCTTTAAAAACCCTAACAACCAGGGTTTATCTGAATTCGTGTCTTTCAAATTAAGTCGAAAGATTTTGATTAAGATTAAGATTACCGCTTTGATGTATTGAAATTGAATATAGAATCCAAAAATCTGCAAATTCTGGTCGGCAGATCAAGCAGTTCCTGCGTCCCGGCGGCCTGTTCTTCCTCGCCGTTCCGATGGGCGCCGACGTCCTCACATGGAACGCCCACCGCGTCTACGGCGAAATCCGTTTTCCGTTACTGATCGACGGCTGGAAGGTCGTGCAAACCATCGGCGATCTCGAATGGACTTTCCGCCAAAACGCGACGCACCATCACTTGCAACCCATACATGTTCTCCAGGCAGAGACACAATGACGTCAGCATAGCGCATTCATGGCATCTAGGTGGATACATGAAGAAGTCAGCATGCCGCATTCGTGGTGTCTAGTGGAGGTAGGATGGCGTCAGCATGTCGTATTCATGGCATCAACGTGGATACATGATGATGTCGGCATGCCGCATTCATGACACCTTGGTGATGTGATGACGTCAGCATGTCCCATTCGTGGTATCTAGGTGGAGGTATGATTACGTCCGCATTCATGACATCTAAACGGAGGTGTGGTGACGTCACCATGTCGCATGCATGTCATGTGGATATATGATGATGTCACCACACTGCATTCATGGCATCCAGGGAGAGAAACGCTGACGTCAGCGTGTCGTAAACAGGATAGCGTGGTCACACGCAGCCATTTGCGGTGCCAACAAGTCGTCAGCATTTCGGGTTTTTTGAATAAAACAGTTTGACAATTTGGTTTTTCTAGAAAGGTCGGGTCGGGTTTTAGGGTTTAGGGTTTAGCGTGGGAGTATTCAAGCCTCGAGAACCTGTCGTTTGGTGGTCGAGGGTTCAGGGTTTGAAGGTTTTGGTGTTTAAGGAGGCGAAGTGATGATGTTATTTGTGCAAATGTTACTTGTCCCATCAAATCCTTTGAACCCAAAACCCTAAACCCTAAACCCCAAGTCTAACACAGCCAGAATTCTAAACACATGCTTTTGCTATACACCGCCGCATTCCATGCACGCCGATTCCGTGTCAGATCGGTCACAGAGCAGTCAACGCTCCTCCATGTTCCTTACAGTTAAACCCAGACAGTCACATACAGTACTGTATAGTTCAACTGTAACGTACTGTACGGATTGTATTCTCCGTGTCGCCGGTTTGTCCTGTGATATACGACGGGACGGGAACTGCAACTGCAACGGCCATGCAGAGCCGTTCCATGTGGCGGCAGCCGCCGCCCGTTCCGGTGGCAAACCGCCGCCGACGGACGGACGGACGGACGGTTTCCATCGCACGAAGGTTTGGGCAACCGCAACCACAACCGCCGGAACCGCGCTGCCCTCCCTCCCTCCCTCCCCCCCTCCCTCCCTCCCTCCCTCCCTCTCCGCGGCCTCTCAACTCGCCTTCCCGTCTCTCTTCTCCCTCTCCCTCTCCAGCATTCCTCACTACCCTCTCGCCCCATCTCCTCCTCTGCATCCAACTCACTCTCTTCTTTGTCACTTCCTCGTTCTTTCCATCATTTGAGTCGTGTGACCTCCTCTGTATTTACCCGTCCTTTTCACTTTTTAAGTCTGAAGTTGCAGAATAACTCTAAATTGACCTATTCCCACTCTATTACCGTCCCTCCCACCCCCCCTTACGGCCCACTTCCCTCGCATTATTCCCTATTGCCCCTCCATTTTCTCAATGCCCAGATGTCCCAACCCCTCCCTAAAAACAAGATAATCTAAAACTCTACCCCACATGGCCCCCTTCACTACCCCCCACATTCTTCGCCTTGCTTGTCTCGGTCTCTTTGCTTCATTAACACTCCCCCAAAGTCAAGCAAGTTGTTCGCTCTCATACCCATCCCTGAATGATGCGATCTATGCCGAATGTGCCGTCCTCGCGGACAGTTCCACGCTTGCATGGACATGGAACGACACCTTACTTACATTAAACGGCGTCTACATGTCCGCCCCGTCCGTTGCCGGCGGCTGGATTGCATGGGGCTTCAACCACGACGGCAAGAGCGAGATGGTCAATTCGAGCGTTTTGGCGTGCTTTGCTGATGACAGGGGTCTAGTTTTAGGCCAATACTTCCTCGAAAAGCCTGATTTTGACGGTGTATATTTAGGTTCCGTTTTAAATGTAACTTCCGCTTCATGCGTTTCTGACAGCAGCACTATTCCAGAGACCCTCTACATACAGTTCAGTATAGTGTTAGGTTACACGACCAACCTCATTCAAGTTTACGGTAATGGAGAAGTCATGGATAAGAGGTTGGGCCCTCACATGCCCAACGGAACTATAGCCGAAACCATGCTCCGGGAATTCAAAGCAGCACCTTATGTTCCCCCTCCAACATCACTTCCGTTCAGTCCTGCATCACCCCCTCCCTTACCGGCTTCACCTTTGAGCCCTCTCCCGCCACCACCTTCTCTGCATGTTGTGAGTACCTTCCTCTTCCTTCTACCTTTCTCTCTTCCCCATAATAATATTGCCCTTCCTTTCCAAACCTACTACTTTTTTTTTCAAAAACCTTCAACCCTCGAAGATCTGCGTGATCTAAACCCTTGAAGACCCAAACATTGAAAATCTTAAAAGTATCGTACGCCCTATGTAATCATGTGCAGTCTTTCTGGTGCTTGCCTTCAGACATCTTGCCAATACATTCTAGCCTTCTTCTCCACAATGGAGTACACGTTTTGCACAACTTTCAGCGACAAGTCTTATCTTGTGTGGAAATTTGAAAACAGCTCAAATATTTTCGATGGCCTGTTCGTGGCGACTCCGAGAAAACCCGGAGGATGGGTCGCTTGGGGTCTGAATCTTTTCGGTCGCTCCGAAATGGTGGGTTCAAGCGTTTTGGCCTGCTATAGGGGGCAAGAAGGGAGCCCCATTATCGATCAGTATTACTTGGAGGGCTACTCTCCCGAAAGCGTCTACCTCGATAAGAAAGGCCTCGACTTTACTTCTCAAATGTGTCAAATTGATTCCTCCACAAACCTTGAAACTATCACTATGCAGTTCTCTATCGACTTTGGGGACGTGACCTCCTGGAAGAGTATTCATGCTAAAGGTGATACTGTGTTGGACTACGCCGCGAAGAAGCTCGGGCAGCACTGCAGCGATTGCTATATGGTCGATGGCGAGCTCAGAGACTTCGGAGTTGAGGGTCCCGCTAGCTCAAAACCGGCACACGCGAGCTTTAAATATGTACGTTCTTTTTGTTACATTGGGTGCCTGATAAACCCAAAACCTTAAATTTCTGGTTTCTGTAAATTATCCTCATTCGAATTGATGCCGGGTTTTGACAAAAGTTATATGGGGTTTATTCTTGCTTGAATTACCCACAGGCGCATGGAGCTCTCAGCGCCATAGGATGGGGCATCTTTATTCCTGTTGGAGGAATGATCGCGCGATATGGGAAGCCCTTCACGGAGGAAATGTGGTTCTATGTGCACGTCCCCTGTCAGTTTTTTGGATACGTAGTGGGAGCTATTGGGTTCGCTTTGGGACTCAAACTCTGGAGTTGGACAAAGAGGGGGCGCGACATTCACGCCATTTTGGGGATTGTTGTGTTCTGTCTCGGTACATTGCAGGCAAGTTGCAGATCTGGATGACGAGAGAATGTTGGGAGGAGGAGGGCGAGGCTGGGAGGGAGGGGGAGAAGGAGAGGGCACTGCATCTGGAACAGGGGAGGCAGGAAGGGAGATGGGAAGGGAGCCTGGGGAGAGAGAACGGTGAGAGGGAGAAGGCGAGGTATGGAGGAGGGAAGGGATGATAGGAAGGGGACTGGATCTGGGGTAGGGGCGGGAGACAGGGAAGAAGTAAGAGAGAGAGAGAGAGGGAGAGAGAGAGAGATAGAGAGAGAGAGAGAGAGAGAGAGAGAGAGAGAGAGAGAGAGAGAGAGAGAGAGAGAGAGAGAGAGAGAGCCGTTGGATGAAACAACTGAGTGGCTCATCTGTATTGTTGGCCTGGCAGGGACTCGTGGTTTTCTTGAAGCCGGAGAAGGGCTCTCCGGCGCGCCTCGTCTGGACGCTCTACCACTCCCTCGCGGGCCACGCCACGATCGCCATCGGCGTCGCGAACGTGCTCGTGGGGTTCCATGTGCTGGAGGTGACGTCACGCTCACTCGCACAGGGTTCGCTGGACTCGAAATTAAACATTTTTTTTTTTAATAAAATAAAATAAAATTACAAAGGAAAGGAACGAAGTGTAGAACGGATGAAAAACCGAAACAGAAGAATGTTCTAAATTTTTTTTTTTTTTTGGGTTTCTTTGGGTGATTTTTTTCCGCAGGGGTCCTCCGGTCCTTGGCGGAGCGCGTACATTGCGCTTTTGGCGACTCTGGGCGGCCTCGCCCTCATATTGGAGGCGGTCCTTTGGGTCCTTTTCTTTCTGAAGAGGGCAAAGAACCACGAGGAGCACACGCGGCTGAGGAAGCCCAATGACGTCATCATTCACTCATACAGTGACGCATGAAGGAGGAGATGACTGGGCAATGCGGGGATTGGTTTTTAATGATGTATTATTTTTCATTGATTTTTAATTAATTTATTAATTATCTATAGATAATTAATAAATTAATTAGTAATTATTTGTTTAGATTGATTGCTTTGGAAAGGTTGGGGTTATAGTTTTACTAGGGTCGATGAATTTTTAGAAATTTGAGATAGGGGAGATCGATAAAAGGAGTAAGTTTGTAAACGAGAGATTCTTTTATATAATGTGAATTTATTTTTTATAGAGGATAGGCAATTTCAAAATGTGACCCTGCGCGCATTAAATACCATTTCATTCCTCCAATTCACTTCATGGAACCCCAGTTTCAGTATTCAGTTTTCAGTTTCCAAGTCAGTTACCGAGAATATCACAGCCCATTTCCATGCTGCAAATTTGGATTCAGATTCTTGTTTATAAGAGAAGGTTTTAAACCCGAACAAACCTTTCGGTTAACTGGTACAAAACCCATCCAAAGGCCAACAACCATTGGTGGGCTGGTCCGCCAGTCGATTGTTCCAACCGTTGCATTGGCTCGATCGAACGGTCGAGACTAGGGATGGCCCGCGTTATAAATTCCGAATATATTATATAATTTACAACGGGTTTAAAATTAGTAATATATTACAAAGTAAAACACTTTATTACATATATTATACCCACTCGTTTTGAACAATATCCAACTCAGCTTGAAGCGGTAACTTCGTCACAGGTAACCGATACCTTTTGATAACTTTTGATTTGCTTTGCTTAGCTGGTCGTACGGTCGTACGGTCGTACCATACCAAAATTAGGTCGTTTTGGCGTTGGCGTTGCGAAATGCGTTCGTCTGGTTTTTTCTGTCTGCTCGTGCTCGGGCCGCATAATACCGTACAGTCGTACAACCATACGACCGTACATGTTGTAAAGGCGTTGTAAATTAATATATATCAGCCGTTATCTAGTCGTCACAGTTGTATAATATAATATATATTATATAGTCGTAACTAATCCATCCCTAGTCGAGACTTGGCTGCACGTTGCCACGTCAGCATCTAGTCGGCCGGCAGACGGTTGTAGGCCGGCTACCGTACAATCTAGATGGACTCCGGGCGGGAGTTTTGTCGTGACTGTAGCGTTTCAATGCAAAAAGCGCATCACGGCCGGCCGACATTTCTATGGCAAGCTCTGATTGGTATGCTGACGTGGCACGTAGATCTAGTCTTTGCCACGTGCTCCTGACCTCTCTATGAAACAAACACAGTTCAACATTTGTTTCACTGCACAGAACTGTAACATTTGTTTCATGTCACAACGTTACAGCTGTCATTGAAAACTGGATCGCATGTATTCTGAAGCATGTAGTCTTGAGACGAACAGCTTCTACCGCTGCTCCGTAAAACATGGCCTACACGGGGTCGCACATGGAATTGTTCTCTTGGCGGGAAGTGAGCAGCAAGGGCTACGCCACGTGTCGCGCCGTCATCGCCTCTCCCCTCCCTCCATCCCTCTCGCACTCCCTCCCTCCCTCCCTCCCTCCCTCCCTCCCGCCATGGCTGCCGCTGCAATCTGCTCGCCATGGCGGACTCCCACTTCTTTCTCCCTCTCGTCCCCCTCCTCCTCCTCCTCCTCCGGCCATTCGACTCTCTCCATGGCTGCCAGGAGCGGCGGCTCCGGCGTCGCCTTGGCCATGGCGGCAGGAAGGAAGGGTTTAGGGTTTAGCAGTCACGGCGGAGTCTTAGGGTTTTCGTTTTCTCACAGCCCTATGATTAAGGTTTCAAAGGGATGGCGCCATGGCGGTGTCGGAGTGCAGGCCGTGGCGGGAGGAGGGAAGGGTCTGAGCGGCTCCGAGATGCGAGAGGCTGCAGAGCAGATGGTATTAAAGATTTTCATTTATTTTTGAGTGAATGCATGTGAACATGGAGGCTGATTGTGCGCACCATTTAGGGTTAGGGTTGCTGTTAGAGAGCATGAAACAGAGACATGGGTTCTGAATCTATTTTTTTCCTCGTTCTATTATGCGTGCAGGTCAACTTTTTTGTGGAAAGTGGTATGGTGATCGGTTTGGGCAGTGGCCCCATCTCCGCGGAGGCAATTCGATACATCGGAGAGAGCCTCCGCGAAGGGAAGCTGCGCGATGTGAGAGGTGTGCCCATGTAGGTTCGCGCACACCCCAAAAGGTCCATGGAATGTGAACGGGCAGTCAAGCAATCCCAGTCCATTTCTCGGTCCCCTTCTTGCCCGAGAAAAACTTTGTCAAGCTTGTTGAAAATTGTTAGTACTGCTCATATTGTTAAAATGGTTGAAGTTGTTGAAGTTGTTACCATGCATGTGAGTAACCCTAAAAGCCCATTTGGCTTCTCTCTCTCTCTCTCTCGCTCTCTCTCTCATCCTTACGCCTTCTACAGGGCCAGCCTGGCAGGTCTTCTGTGAGTGCTTCGGAGGCAGCCAAAGTGGGCCTTCCTCTCTGCACTCTCGAGACAAACCCTAAAGTGAGGCCAAACCCTAATTCAGCCAGACCCCATACATGTGAAGGCAATCCGTGACTTGTTTCTCTGATTATTCCGCCCTCTTCGCAGCTTTTGAAGCTGTTTGAGAAGCGAACGTACTTCTCAAATTATGTTTATTTTCTTTAAGATGAAGGAACAATTCAGCAGACATGCAGGGTTGATGAATTGTAGGGTTTTGGAGGGCTTTGAAAGGGAGTTTATTGTATTATCTTTCATATTTTTATTTTTACTTTATGGGGTGGGTGATGCAGCTGAGCTTGGCCTTCACGGATGCGGATTTAGTGCAAGAAGGGACTCTGTACGGCGTGCTGGGGAGGAGGGGAGGGCTCGGCAGGGAGTCCATAGTGAAAGAGAAGGTGAGGGGAGAGAGAGGGAGAGAGGGGGAGAGAGAGAGGGAGCATTGGAACTAAATGTCCTGAATTTCCTGTTGTATCATTCTCTCTCTCGCACTCTCTGTCTCTTTCCCGTATCATCTCTCCGCTCTCTGTCTTTTTGTCCTCTTTATCGCCCCCTCTCTCCACTCTCTCGACACTCTATCAACGATTCCATCACTATTCATCTATTTTGCAGAGCGTCGCTGAGTCAGCAGAGCAATTTGTATTTTTGGTGGCGGAAGAGAATTTTGTGGAAAAATTGGATGGTTCGGTGCCCGTTGTCATTCGGCCAGTGAGTAAAAACTCTGTTGAATCTCTCTGATTTTTGTCAATTTTTCATTTTCCTCGTATACTGGATACTTGCAAATTTCATCCAGCGGTATTCGTCTCAAAGGAACAGAAGTTGATTATACGCTGGTGAAGTTGGGAGTCCATTTTCTTTTGGGATATTTTCATATATTTATTGGTTGCTCATATTTTTCCGGGACTTGGGCCGACAGGAAAGCTGGCTGGATGTAGCGGAAGAGATTGATGACTGCTTCTTAGGAGATGCAGAGGTTTGATCTCTCTCTATCTCTCTCTCCCTCTCCCCTCTCTCCCTCTCGCCCTCTCCCTTTTTCCCTGTCTCCCTCTCTCCTCTCTCCCTCTCGCCCTCTCCCTTTTTCCCTGACTCCCTCTCTCCCTCTCTCCCGTTCTCCCTCTCTCCCTCTCTCCTTCTCTCTCTTTCTCCCTCTCCCTCTCTCCCTCTCTCCCTCTCTCCCTCTCCCACTCTCCCTCCCTCCCTCTCTCCCTCTCTCCCTCTCTCCCTCTCTCCCTC
>CM074806.1:584726-596781 GCA_037447605.1 Zygnema circumcarinatum
GCTACATTTTTGACGTGGAATATTATGATTGGTCCAAGCTCTCAATGTGCGAAATTTTGGGTTCCTCAAGTTGCGACCGTACGACATTTGTACGGACATACTTTTGAGACGACTTTGGCGGGATACGTAGGCACGAGCCATTCGCTGTGACTGAGCCCGGCTGCAGATCAAATAGTGATCTGCCATGTTGCGATCTGCGAGGGAATTAACGGCTGCGATTGACTGCACGCGTGAAAAAAAAATCAAATAGGCGGGATATTCAAAATGGGGTGACGGGTTATCATTTTCCTTGTTTCGCAAAAATAAAATCTGCCCTAAAAACCCTAAAAACGCTATCTGCTATACCGTATGGCCAAAACCCTGCTGTCGAATACTGATGAAACCTCGCTACCGTATCATGTACGGACATTAAAAACTCAAAAAACTCGAAAAGGCCTGAAATTGAAATCCCAATAACCGGTTTCCAATCATTAGCGATAAGCGGTTTCCAATTATAAACAATAACCGGTTTCCAATCAAAAGCGATAACCGATTTCCAATTCCGCTAATCAGGAATCTAAATAGCCCCTCGCACAACTGAATAGAACACAATATTCGACAGCTTATGTGTTTGATCAATTTCCGTTTCAGTTCACTTCACATAGTTAAGGTTCGAAGACATTTCTATAACAAGGCAACGCACAAGGATCTTGATCTGCAGCCTGTTGTTTTTGAGAAGCCAGAATTTTTTATGTCAGTTTTTTCTCAACCTGGTCGGTTTCACGGAATTGCTAATTCACAAAGAAAAAAAAAAATGAGATCATTACAAAAACGAGGGTAGTGATATTTCCACCCCTTTTTTGGATCCAAACACCCCTTCCCAGCCGGGCAGATTTCAAAAAGGATTAAAAACGGAAAATGTGTTTTTCACTCCTTTTTGGAATCGGTACCCACCCTCCATCGGCAGATTTTATTTTTGCGAATCAAGCAAAATGTTAACCCGTCACCCCATTTTGAATATCCCGCCTACCTGAATTTATTTTCACTCGTGCGGTCAATCGCAGCCGTCGATTCCCTCGCAGATCGCAACACGGCAGATCACTATTTGATCTGCAGCCGGGCTGGGTCACAGCGAATGGCACGTGCCCACGTATCCCGCCAAAATCGCCTCAAAAGTTTATCCGTACAAATGTTGTACGGTCGTAACTTTGAGGAACCCAAAATTTCATACATTGAGAGCTTGGACCAATCAAAATTTTCCACGTCAAAAATGTAACACGTGGCAGATGTTGATTGGCTAGGTGCTAACAATGACGAGATCTCGGGCCGAGGTACGCGTGCACTCACTCGTGCGATCCGGCTTTGACAAGACTTGTGGGCGCTTTCCATTCGCTAAGATCGAGCCCGGCTGCAGGTCGAACGGTGACCTGCAATGATGCGATCTGCGAGGGAATCGACAACTGCGATTGACACACACGTGTGAAGGACGGACACCCGCGACCGATCTCGTGGTGGACAGATCTTCCACTTCGAGCGGATTCGGGCTGGCAGATATTTCTTTCCCTCAAAAAAAATTTTCAGGGAGGCGGGATACAGTATTCAAAATGTAGTGACGGGGTATCATTTTCCTTGGTTAGCAAAAATAAAATCAGCCGACGGAAAAAGGTAGGTATCGATTCCCAAAAGGTGTGAAAAAAGAATTTTCCGTTTTTAATCCCTTTTGAAATCTGCCCGGCTGGGAAGTGGTGTTTGGATCCAAAAAAGGGGTGGAAATATCACTACCCAGAAACAAACCTACAATATTTTTTCAATTTGAACACAGCATTATCGTCGGATTCCACAAGGAATTGCGGTTTCAGTTTAACGACTGTGAGCCGATCACATAAGCCTGAAATCTCAAACCATGTTCTAAATAATAGTTTTTACTGAAACCGCCGTCAAACTGCGCTTGCATGGAACGCCGTCCTCCGCTTTGTAACCTCCGCCTACGTCTAAAGCCTAACCCTAATCCCTAAACCCTAAACCCTATTTTCTGATCCATTTCCAAAAACGGTTTGCTGCATAGAAGTGAGATGCCTCCGCCAAGCTTTTAACTTCCCACAATGCCCCATTCATGCCCCCATTTATGCCCCATTTATTTGAATATTCGATATTCCACCTCCTTCCTTCCTGTAGATTTACGCCTCTTTATTACAACAAAAGTTCACCGCACTGCCCCTCCGCAGCTTACACCCTCCCCCTTTGCTGGAGACAAGACAATAGTACATGTCAAAGTCATGAAAGTCAAGAAAGTCAACCGAGTCAACCAAGTCAGCCCGGGTCAATGAAGTCAAGCGGGGTCAAGCTCGGTCAAGTCATCATAGCCCGACCCACCCCCCCCGCGGCAGCAGCCGCCCGAGCCCCAGCGCGAGCTCGTAGTCCTTGACGACCGCCGGCGCGCTCCGCGCCGCGTTGCGGCCCGACCACACGTACGCGCCGCGCTCCGATTGGCGCCCGGGGACGGTCCCGTCCAGGAGGAACGCCACGAGGAACGTGACCACCATCTGCATGGACAGGACCGTGTTCGCGACCAGGTTCACCTGCACCGACAACAACAGCAACAACAACAATGAATGACTCCTTTATGACCGAAAACATTAGCGTTTGGAATTTCCGACTCCCTCACCTCCCACCCCCCACCATCCCCTTCCCTCCCTCCCTCCCTCTCACCCTCTCTCCCTCCCTCCCCCCTCCCTCCCTCCCTCCCTCCCTCACCCCTTGGTTGCCGGTGTTGACGGGGCCGTGCCCCGCGGCTGTGGCGTAGGCCGCGAAGTAGCTCGGCACCGCGAGGCCGAGCAGCAGCGCGAGGCCCACTATGAAGAGGTTCCGCGAACTGCCCATCTCCGCGTACCGCAGCGCGGACAGCCCGAGGGCCGCCGCCAGGCCCAGGGCCGCGCACAGGAGCCCGCCGATCATGGGGGCCGGAATGGACGCCAGAAGGGCCCCCACATGACCTGCCATGGATGGCCGCACAGCGCGAGATTAGAGTCTTTAGGGGTTTTAGTGTTTTTAGGGTTTTTAGGGTTTTTAGGGTTTTAGGGTTTGTAGGGTTTGTAGGGTTTTTAGGGTTTTTAGGGTTTGTAGGGTTTTTAGGGTTTTTAGGGTTTGTAGGGTTTGTAGGGTTTTTAGGGTTTTTAGGGTTTGTAGGGTTTTTAGAGTTTGGGGACCACCTTCTACAAAAGCCCAAGCATTATCGTATTAGGTTTTAGGGTAGACCCTGTTTATATGCGGGTAAGGAGTTTGAAGACTCACCAAATATAGAGAGGAAGATCATGAACACGGCTCCGCAGGCCACGATCATGCGGCTTCCTTTGCGAGAGGCTGCGATGAAGTGAATGTTTTCAGTGAGGGAGGTGGCCCCGGTTCCGAGTCCCCAAATGCCCGCCAAAGCGCTGCACAGGCCCTCCATTCCGAGTCCGCGGCTCACTACTCCAATGGGGGGAGGCCGCGTGGCGACCAATGTGGCAGTTCCGTGATACGTTCCGATCTGCACAAGGAGAGGGAGCATGGAAAGTGAGCCAGTGAGTAATGCCTGCCTTGAGTAGAAATAAATATCTAGTCGTAGAGTGAGTGAGAAAATGTATGAGGTGAGGAGCCTACCGAGTCGAGCATGGAGATCAGTTGGCCCGTGAGCATGACGAGGATGCTCCTCACATCGAATATCGGCTTCCCCCATTGGAATGGATATGGAGGTCGGATCCAAAGCACATCACTCAGGGCATGCGTGGTATCCGTTCTACAAGTCCGCATAGTGTACACGTGCTTGGCGCACTTGTCGCTTATTGCGTCGGCAGGGCTGTCCATGTCGCACCCGTCGTAGTTGTACGCTCCTGCCTCCGTCAAAATGAACGCATAGAGCCACACAATGCCGAGCGCGAGGGGGATCTGCGCACAGCGCAAGGGGGCCATGCCATGTCAATGCAACGCTCGCATAGATAATCGCCACCGGCAGACGGGTGTTGGGAGGGGGAGGGGGCAGGGAGGGGTGGGCAAGGGGAAGGTGGGAGTGGGGAGTGGGAATGGGGGGAAGGTCAGGGGGAAAGGGGGAGGGGGAGGGGGCAGGGGGGAGGAAGAGGGGAAGGGGGGGGTGGGAAAGGGGAGTGGGGGAGGGGCAGGGGGAGGGGGAGGGGGAGGGGGAGGGGGAGGGGGAAAGGGGGAGTGGGCAGTGGGGGAGGGGGAGTGGGGATGGGGAGGGGGCAGGGGGAGGGAACAGGTGGGGGTGGGGAAGGGGAAGGTGGGAGTGGGGAGTGGGGACGGGGGAGGGGGAGCGGGAAAGGGGGGAGGGGGAGGGGGAAGGGAGAGGTGGGGAAGGGGAAGGGGGGAGTGGGGAGGGGGGGGGGGGAGGGGAGGGAGGGGGAAGGGGAAAAGGGGGACTGGGGAAGGGGGGAGGGGGAAAGGGGGGAGTGGGGAGTGGGGAGTGGGGAGTGGGGAGTGGGGAGTGGGGAGTGGGGAGGGGTGGAGTGGGGAAGGGGGGAGTGGGGATGGGGAGAGAAAGGGGAGGCGGAGCGGGGAGGAGGGAGTGGGGATGGGGAATGTGGGAGGGGGTCGACGGGATCGGCTATTCAACACGTAAAAGGGAGACAGATGCTGGAGCAATGCATGAATAGACTGCAGTCAGCAGTCAGTTGTGAGGGACAGAACGGGTGCAGAGAGGAAAAAGGAGGGGAGAAAAATTGAGGATTGGAGAAACAGACAGAAATGAGAGATAGAGAGAAAGGTGGAGGCAGAAAGATGGAAAGAGGTGGAAAAAGTAGTAGGAAAAGCGGGGAAGGAGTGCGAGGGAGATATGCCACAATTAAAGTGACGAGGGGAGGAGAGAAAACAAGATGGGGTGAGAGGGACGAGAGAGAGAGATATGAGAGAGCGAGAGAGACAAAGACTCACTGCGTGGACTTGAAAGATCCAAGCGCCACCGACGAAAACTCGCCGTAAATGCTGCACATTCCCTCAAAACAAAGCCTCAGAACTTTTGAATAATGAAGAGAGAAAAAAGAAGAAAAGCGTTCAAGTTTGAACTTTTATTAATACTGCTGATTCTAGGTCTTCTCTTTCTCTCCTTTTTACTGACTTTGAAATGCATCTCTGCTCTTCTCTCTCGGAGACCTCTTTTCTCTTCGCCAAATGAAACTTTTCACTGTTTAACTATCACAGAAAAAGTATCTCACCAGAGCAAAAAACACCACCATGAGTAGTTGAGGAATACCGATTTCGACACATGTGCCCACCTGAAACACACAAATGGAAAAGTAATTATTATTAAAAGGAGCATCTCCAAAACGGTGTTAATTTCCGTATATATAAAACACTGTGAAACCTTATGCATCGAAGCGGAGAATATGTCTCATAGATCGAAGGGTACTCACGAGAACAAAGGCCTTCGTATAGTATGCAAAACCCACAGCTGCGATGGTAGGAGCTATAACAACAGGAGAAAAGAATCTGCATGGAGAGAGAAAGAGGGTGAGAGAGAGCGAGAGGGACAGAACGGGAGAGAGTAAAAAGAAGTTCAGCAAAATAATACAATTTTCAAGGACCCCACCAACGTGCAAAGTAATATCTTCATCAGAGTCCAGTGGCTTGATTCAAATGCAAATTTGAAACCTATCTTATTTACAAGTCTCTCTCTTCTCCACTTTCCCTTTCCTTCTTCGTTGACTCTCTCTCTCTCTCTCTCTCTCTCTCCCTCTCTCTACCTCTCCTTCTCTCTCTCTCTCCCACCCTTCCTTTTTCTTTTCTCACTCTATGAGCAGATTCGTGAAGCCCGAGTAGCCCGCCACCATTTGCACGAGTGCTGCGCAGATGACCGCTCCCATCAGGTCACGCATCGTCTCCTCAAACCGCTGCCCCTCTCACAGCTCAAGCTCACTGGTGAGGGAGGGAGGAGGGAGGGAGGGAGGGAGGGAGGGAGGAAAAAAGGGGGGTAGACTAGAGCAGGAAAGGCTGGAGAGAGAGCGAGAGACAGAAAGAGAAATAGCGAGAGGGAGGCGAGAGGGAGGTGGGGAAGAGAGGATGAAGAGAGAGAGAGTGGTCTCCTCTCCACTCACGTCTTTGTCGTTCCTTTGGATGTTGTAGGGCGCGTTTATGACCGCCATGGCCGGCACGAGAAAGGCGAAGGTGCTGCCCTGCGCGAGAGGGAGACGTGACCCGAAGAAGATGTGGAGGAGAGTGGCGATGCCGCTCACCATCATGGAGGTCGATATGAGGCGGGCCAGGTCCAGCTGCATTTGCATGCATGCATCTCGGATTGTAAGAAAAGGCAGTTCAAGAAGATATGTTTCATACATTTTGGGGGAAAAAAGGACGAGTATCGGGAAGTGCGCTTTCGGATATTCATTGTAGTCATTGTAGAGTACGTTTGGTTTTGAGTAAAAGTGATCGACTTAAGTAGGTTAGTTGGTCATTGAGGGAGGGAGGGAGGGAGAGAGGGGGAAGGGAGGGAGGGAGGGAGGGAGGGAGGGATGCGTTGATTATTGATTAGGCTGATGGTTAGTTCAACGGAAGAGTGAAGGGTTTTCAGGGCCTATGGGGCCTATATATGAATCAAAAATTTGGTCTTTAGCGTGCCTATTTTAAAAACTTGATTATTGAACTTGAAAGAAAAACCTCGCTGAAAGGAGGATTATGAAACTTACAGCATTTCCTCCCGCTGCGGGAACAATCAAATGTGGAATCAAAATCATCGATCCTATCAGAGAGACCACGTGTTGGAGGGCGTAAAAGATAAGAAGACCTGCAAGCGGAGTGAAACAAAGTAAGATTGTAAACCAAAAAAAATAACTAAATCAATGAAAAAAGTAAAACCCAAATGGCGCAGGAGAGCAGCCACTCTAGTTTATAATATTTTTTCCATTCCTTAATCGGTAAAAACTTGAAAAAAAAAAAAAGGAAAAAAAACCTTACCAACAGTGGGAGTCTCCCTCAGATGGTAGAGCATTTCGTTGCCCTGCGAACTCTCCTCCAAGACAGGGTTCAGCTGGAACTTGCCCTGTTCCATGTCGTGAAAACCCGTTGGCGTCAACGGATTCTGTTCCGTGTACCCGTACGGATCCGTGTCCTGCAGCGGCCCGCTCCTCCTCCCGCTTTGTCCTGTTTCGGGGCCCAACTGTCCGCTACTTTGTCGCGAACTGGAAGCTCTCTCCATGAGAGGGAGAGAGTAGGGTCCCTCGGCCGTAGGGGTGGGAGGGAGAGGAGGGAGAGAGGAGGCAATGACACGTGGCGAAAGCTCTTTGGATCGTCCGGAACCATCTGCTTCCCCGTTGGCTGCCGAGATTCTGTCCAGGTTCGATGAATCGGCAGTGGGAGAGGGGCTCTGAGTGAAGGAATAGTGGAAGGGGAACTTCGTCTTGATGAAGGAATTTTCATCTGTTTTTGGGGGGGTTCCGGAGTTGGGGGAGGAGAGGGGAGGGAGAGGAGGGAGAGTGGCGGGAGAGAGAGGGTGAGAGGGAGGAGAGGGAGGGAGGACGACTTTGGGACTTCTCTTGGAGCCGCCGCTCTCTCCGGGA
Source organism: Zygnema circumcarinatum (assembly GCA_037447605.1). Taxonomy (NCBI): domain Eukaryota; kingdom Viridiplantae; phylum Streptophyta; class Zygnematophyceae; order Zygnematales; family Zygnemataceae; genus Zygnema; species Zygnema circumcarinatum. The sequence goes on from CM074806.1 coordinate 592,247, forward strand.
GAGAGAGGACTTGAGGTTGGGTTCGGCCGCTTTGCCCACGTACTGCCGCCCTGGAAAAGGAGAAATGGGAGAGGGAGAGGGAGAGGGAGTGGGAGAGGGAGAGGGAGAGGGAGAGGGAGAGGTAGAGGGAGAAATAGAGGGAAGACAGGAAGAAGTAGAGAGAGGGGGAGGGGAGAGAAGAGAAGGAAAGAGAGAAGAAAGAGGGAAAAGGTAATAGACAGGAAAGGAAAGAAGAGAGTGAGAAAGAGAGAGAGAGATAAAGGGTGGTTAACGGAGCAATCAATTTGGAAATCTGCGAAAGGCCACCGCTGCTGAAAGGGCCAAAAATGAAAATACTTTAGAAAAGAATGACAGTTTCAAGGCTGCCCCACCAAACTACGTGAGAGAATAAAACGCTCTACGAAAAATGAAAAAAAAAAAAATCCAACCCCTTTAAAGTGTAACGAAAAGAAAAAGGGGCCATGAAAGGGGCATTGCCCTAACTGTAACGGAACTGGCGTCACATAGAACCTCACAATGACTGATAAAAATGTGACCCCATTTCCAAAATTGAAATACCTCAGGTAGGGCCCTTCCCTAAACCTTTAAAGAAAAACTAATTTAAAAAAAGATTATGTGTTATGTTTACCGCATTGGAGCCCATCGTCTCTGCTCCTCCGTTCATTAACGTCATTTTCTTTAATTTTCCGAAATTTTCGGACCAATCCTATTTACAATGCTGCCCCGGCGCCGGCCCAATAATGCCAAAAGTGAAGCTTGAGCGGGCGCGACTTTGGAACATCAAAAGGCGCTGAAACAAACCCTAAAACTTCCTTCCTCTCCACCTCTCCCTTCCCCCGTCACCCTCTCCCTCTCTCTCTCCCTCTCCCTCTCCCTCTCCCGCTCTCCCCCTTTCCTCTCCCTCTCCCTTTCCTCTCCCTCTCCGTCTCCGTCTCCCACTTCCGCCTTTCTCCCACCTCTCTCTCCCACTCCCGCCCCCTCTTCGTCCTCTCCCAGCTCTCTCTCTCCCGTTCCCTCTCTCACCTCTCTCTCTCTCACCTCTCTCTCTCTCTCTCTCCCCCTCCCTCTTCCTAGTTCTCTCGCCCCTCTTCGTCTCCCTCTCCCTCTCTCCCTCCTACTCCCTCCTCGTTTGTCGTTTTCCCGTCCTTTTCCGAAGGGGCCGAGAGCCGTTCGCCGCCGTTGGAAGCCGTTGAGGAAAAATAAAGATTTTGAATCAAATTACTTTTCGTGTACGGAATCTTCTGCCCATCTTTCAGGCAACGGTCATATGGCACCAAAAAATATAATCAAATTTGTTTTTTTCTTCTGACTAACCGTCTTTGATTGGTTGAAAAGTTTTTCTCTAGACTGCCCGCACCCAAAAAATCATTTTGAATTGTTTCTTTTGAAATATTTCTTTCTTCGTAAAGGCGAAAAGTCTTTTTTTTTTTGAAGGACCAGTGAAGAAGTTTCTTTTTCACCGACATTTTCACCATTATGACCAGTCTCTGCCGCCCACGTCCCGCCAACTGGATAATCCTTCTCGCACCTGTCATTCTCGCACGCCATTGGCCAATAAATTAAAAATTCTTTAAAAAATTACAAATACGTTTCCATTTTCTGTTTTTCCAATCCTGACGCCGACCCGATCGGCGGTCCGTACTTTCCACCGACAATTGCCGGCTTTCGTCGTCAGCCGCCTGGAGTGCCACGTGGCGCCTGCTGACGCGCTCCGCACAACCCGCCTCAGATAGCGGTGACGCTGCCACTCGTCGGTCGCCAACCGGACCAAGCCGGACCAAGAATGAAAATAAAAAAGGGCAATTGCGGGCTGCCCGTGAAGTAAGAAATGTCGAAAAATTTGTCTATGGATGAAGCTGATTGGCTGCCTTTGGAAGGGATGACTGCCCGAAAGCAGAAAAAGAAGTCCTTTTTTTGGGGCAGGCTTCAGAAAATGTCGGTGGGTTTCTGCCGGCTTCTGAAATATCGGTCGTTCTAATGATTGTGCGCTGACATGCAATGACATGACATGGCCAATTGTCAACATTACCGAGTTCTACAGGTCGCAGGTTTGACGCCTAACGGCGGCAAATTTAATTCTCGCTTTCTTGTAGTTTCACAAGCTTGGTTTGATCATTCTGGTTCCGGCGTCAGTTACAACATAGTACACGCACCTCCGCAAATTCACATAGAAACTGTCATCCCCGTCTCCACTGAACGGAGTACCAGCACTCATAGAATCCGTCACTACCTGAACATGGCTCCACTTTTAGGTTCAGAGCCATCAACCCTCTCAGCGACTTCGTAGGGTTTTAGGCTCCCTACGAAACCCTAAAATCGCGACATTTCAGAAGTACTTTCCGTAAACGTTAAACCTTCCAAAATATTTCTGTGATTATTAATTAGCGCAACGAGATTTTCATAACTGGCACGCAGAGATCGTGGCCGCCTTATCTATGTAAAACTAACACGGAGCCTGTAGCCCGTTCATATTAACAGAACTAGACGGACATGGAAGTCCAATTTCAAAGTCTCCTTTTTTTCAAGACCTGACATTTAGACTCCCAATTTGTGAAATATTTCCTATCCTGGCCCCCTCCCCCTCCTCCCCACAGTTAATATTTTCAGATTCCATACCGTCCCTCAACTCTGGACCGTTTTTTCCGCTGCTGCCCGAACTTCCACCCCTGCCCCTTTCGTCCCAGCTGCCGCCGTCTGATTGGTTCCCGCGCCCTCCGCCGGTCTGTGATTGGCGCAGAAACAATTTCCCGCCCTGACCGAGGCCTCGGTGTCGGCGGAGCCGTCGGGCACTTGCACGCCGCAAATTTTGCAGAAGCTGTTTTTGGAGTGTACGGAAAAGTCGCCCTTGAGGTAGCGCTCGTACAGCGTCCCGCCCTTCATCGAGTCGTGGTCGTTGACCAGGTTCGGGAGGCCCTCCGCGGGGGAAAGGGGGGAGGGGGGGGCCGCGCTCGGGGGCTGGCCCTTCTTCTTCACAGTGGATGCCTGCGGGAGAGAGAGAGAGGGGGGGAGGGAGAGAGAGGGGGAGGGGAGGGGGGGGGAGGGAGAGAGGAGGGGGGGGAAGGGAGAGGGAGAGGGAGAAAGGGAGAGAGAGGGAGAAGTGAGAGGGGGGAGAGGAGGGGAGACAGAGAGAAGAGAGGGAGGGAGGGGGGAAGAGAGAGTGGGGGAGAGGGGGAGAGAGAGAGAGTGGGAGAGAGGGAAAGGGAGAGAGGAAGAGGGAGAAAGGTGAAGACCGAGAGAAAGAGGGAGAGGGAGAGAGAGAGGGGGGAGAGAAAGGCCGAGAGGGAGCGAGCGAGAGAGAGAGGGGAAAAGGAGGGAGGAGGGGCGTGAGAGAGAGGGGTGGAGGGCGAGGAGAGCGCGAGGTACAGGGACGTGAGGAGAGGGAAAAGGCCCCGGAAAAACCTAGCAACGACCCGAAACCCTAAAACCCCAAACCCTAAAATTCCAAGCCCTTAAACCCTAAACCCTTAAATCCTAATCCCTCCGGCGGACCTTGAGTTTCTTCCAGAGGCTCTTCTTCTCCTTGAGCCGCGGCACGGGGCACGCGAGGTCATCGCTTTGAGAGGTCGCCGACGGGAGGAGGTCGACGACCACCACCGTGACATCGTCACGCAGCCCGCGGAGGCGAATGGACTCCTGCCACGTCAACACGCACACACGTGCGAGATGAGATGAGAGACTCCCATGTTTTTACTTCTCGTTTTTTTTTTTTTAAATAAATGTGATTTAGCTTATAGAGTGAGTTGATGTTAATGTGGGGACCACCTTACCTTTACGAGAACATCGGCGGCTTTTGTGCAAGGAAGCCCGCGAGAGACGGAAGCAACTTTGTTGGAATCGACGGCATCCCAAAGACCGTCGGAGGCTATGATGATGCGGCCACCTGACCGGGGCACCTGCCCGAAAAAAAAAAAAAAAAAAATGGGGGTGGGGGCGGGGGGGGGGGTGGAACACACAGATACATACAAATAAATCAGAAATTATGACATGAGGAGGCGAACAATGAACAGTTTTGGGCTGTAAATTAGGGGTCGTAGGGTTCAAGGCTTCTCGGTTTTGGGACAAGTGGACATTGGAAAGGGTTTGGGAGGTTTAGGGCTGAGGTGGCATCGTGCCTCAATCTGCCGCACGTGTGGGAGGGGAGTGATCTGCGGCCCACAGTCGATGTCTCCAATGGACCGCGACACGCAAAGGCCCCCCGGCCAACTCCTCAGGGGGCCCACCTGGGGGGGGGGAGGGAGAGGGAGAGGGAGAGAGAGAGGGAGAGAGGTGAGCGAGGGAGAGAGAGAGTGGCAGGGAAACGAGAGAGCGAAGAAGAACGAAAAACGAGAGTGAGGGAGGCAGAATAGGGAGAGAGAAGGGTGGTGGAGGGGGGGTAGGGAGAGAGGTGGGGAGAGAGAGGAGAGGGACAGAGGGCGAGGGAGAGAAAGGGGGGAGAGAGAGAAGGGTGGCGAGCGAGTGAAGGGGGATGAAGGGAGGCAGAGTGAGGAATGGGAAAAGAGAGGGGAGGGGGGGGGGGGGGGGAAGGGAAGAATGGA
>CM074806.1:598082-636714 GCA_037447605.1 Zygnema circumcarinatum
CTCCCTCCCTCACTCTTGGCGAAGGCGGTGTTGCAGAGCAGGAAGCTCTCCGCCAGTGCCTGCGGGAGGCCCTGCAGCCACGCCGCGCGCCCCCCCGCGCCCTCGCCCCCCCCCGGCCCGCCCTCACTCAGCGCGGTGAGGGCGAGGGCCTGCGCGAGGGCGGGCCCGAGGGAGGCCTTCGCGTGCGCCGCCGCGGACCCGCCGTTGTGCCCGTCGAAGACCTGCCCGTTCCGTTCCGCGGAACAGAACGGAACACAACGGAACACAACGGAACACAACGGAAATCTGTTAGTTGATGAGATAAGGGTTCCATGGGGATTGTTTTAAGGAAGGGCAAAGGTAGTACCACTGCAGAAGCTATTCCTGGACAAGTGTTTTTTTTTATGAAGCCGAACAGCAGCTGTTGGAAAATGATGCATTGAGTGCTTTATTTGAAGGGCAAAAGGTGAGAGGAAAGGAAGAGAGCGAGAGCAGCGACCCATCCTCGGAATCTACGGCAGTAAGAAAGCGGCGATTCCTCAAACAGAAAATGCAGAACTTCCAAAAGATTAGGTCATTAAACCGTGCGATCGGAACCTCAAAAAAGAGAAAGAGAGAGAGAGGTAGGAGAGAGACTCACACAGTACATCCCGAACTCCACGCCGCCACTCTCACATCTGGGTTCCACATGATAAAAATCCTCTCCCTTCTTCACTTGCACTGATGTAGACCACCTCACTATGGGAGGAGGCTCGTCCCCTTCATTTGGCTCCATTATGCTTCCAATGAGGGAGGGGGCGCTGGCAGCATCAGCCGTCCGGCAGCGATACAAGGGGCCAGAAACCCTAATTTTTTTCAAATAAACCCTAAAAAAAACTCTACTGACAAGTGTCTGCTATACGTTTCTTGAACCAAAAGGAACCGAAGAAGTGTTCTAGAGAGATAATGACATTTTTTCGTCACCAAGATAAGGGAGATAAGGTCGAAACTTGACTTCCTCAGAAGAATTCAGTTCACTGAGTGCGAAAAGGCCCCTGCAAGTGCCTCGCCATGACCAGATATAATGAATGAGGCCTTCAATTTTTGAAACCATTGAGAACATAACAGAACATTGTCATAGTAGAGAGACACGTGTAAATGATAGGAATGTAAAGACAGTACAGAGGTGGAACTTAACGTAAGGGCACACTATCTCGGTACATGATTACTATTCTAAAGTCAAGGGGTTGAGAGTCTGGCATGAATCCTTTTGATATAGTCAACAGACGCATGAAGAAGTGAGAATAGGTAGAAGGTGACTGTACATTCGACCTTTAAAACTCCTTTGGTTCATCAAAGAGAGAAGAGGAGAAGGAGACGGAGAGAGAGAAGGGAGAGAGCGAGAGAAGAGTAGCAGCAAGGTCAAATGAACACAGTAATTCCGGGTATCGAAACCAAAAACTTGCACATTCCTTTTAAAAAACGGAAAAAAAAAAAACTAAGTCAAAGGGAAACGTGGCCATCAAAAGTCACATAAAAAGAAAAGCATTCATATGAACCAGGGCAAGAGTTTAAAAACCGAAATACCTACAAACCAAGTTTACAAAAATGCTTATTCCAGCCCCCTCCACTTCCCCACTGTCTCCGTCCCACACTATCGCTCCTCTCTCTCACATTCTGTCCCACTTCCACGCTGTCTTTTTATCCCTCTCCTTCTCTCCCCCACTCGCTCCCCTCCCTCACCATCTCACTATCGGCCCATCCACCCTCTCCGCCCCTCCCCCCCTCCCCCTCCCCCTTCCCCCCTCAGTCTCTCCCTCCCTCTCGTAATCTCCCACTTTCGCTCCACTATCTTTCCTTTCCCACGCCATTCCTCCCCCCCCCCCCTCTCTCTTTCAACCAACCCCCACTGGCATTCGCCTCCCTCCTCACCCTTCCTCCCCCCTATCCTTCATTACATTTTAGCTCCCCTCCCCCTCCTCACTCTCTATTTCCGTCCCTTTTTCATCCTCTTCCCCATCCTCACTTCCACTCTTCCATTCTCGCTCTCCCACCCTCTGCCATACCCACAACTCCACCCGCTCCCGTCCCCCCTCTCTCGCGATCGCTCTTCTCCCTCTCCTCCCACTCCGCTTTCCTCTCCTTTCCTCCCCCCCTCCCCTCTCCTTCCCCCTCCCTTCTTTCCCTCCCCCTTCCTCCCATCACCCTCTTTCCCTCCCTCCCCATCCCTCCCTCCCCATCTCTACTTCCCCCCTCTACCTCCCTCCCTCCCTCGCACTCTCTCTCACACTGCGCGAGCAAGAGATTAACAGACTCAAAACCTAGAAATTACTTCTCCTAGCGTCTTCATCACTGCATGTGAACCAATCCATGTTTCTGCCACTGACAGTTCTATGACCCTCTTCAATTTCAAATCTGGCCCTCCTCACGTTTACCTTTGCGGGAAATGCGCCGAACTTTCACCAAAACAGTTGACTCGCCGACTAACCAGCGACATTGTAAGGCCAATCCTTCAAACTTTTTCAGGAGTTTGAGAGAATGTGGTTCAGATCAAGCAGGATCTGGTTCAAGAAATTTATGCATGCACAGTTTTAAAGGGTGGAGACTGCGCAGCTCAAGCTTTGCAGATTGGCTCCCACGGGGCAGAAACACAGATATGGGGCGTTTCGCAGGCACATTATAAACCTTAAATCATCTAAAGAATGCAAAATAAAATGGTGAAAAATCTAAATCTCCGTCTAAATTTTTCAGTGTTTTTTGAGCTGAGGAAGGGGCTTGGCTTAGTGCTTGAGCTGATTTAACAGCGAGTTCCGCGGAACAGGGGGTTCTTAACGCGGACGTTCCGCCGAACGGCAGTCAATAGGAGGCAGACAACAGAGTTGAACGGACGTAACTGAGAATGTCCGTACATGTTCGTACATGTTCGTACACATTCATACAGAAAAATCTGACCGTCCAATTAACCGACGGTTTAAATAGCCCAAAGGTCACTTTTGTCAAATGGCAATTTTTCTTAAATTTTTTAAAATTTCTTTTTTTTTTAGGGTTCCCCGGTACGGCTAGACTTCTGAGCTCCCGAGGTAGCCAGTGGGAGGCAGCCACGCGGTGCCCCACGTGACAGTGGCAGAGGGCGGCAAAATAACCAAAAATGTACGGTCATGTACAGACAGAGTCAAAGGCACCGACCATGCCCGCCAGCCGTACTGCCAGCGAGGTGGGACGAGTGCCTGACAGACTGCCACGTGATGAACTGTGACTGGTGGACAAAAAGTCGGCAGTGCAGTTTGGAGGTTTCGAATTAATGGGGGCTTTCCATCACACGGGCGAAACTGCTGCAGGGGCACGCCTCCAGGGCCGTACGCTCTGCGACAAAATAGGGGGTACGGTACAGAAAATTGACCGGATACCATGTGGCGCGAGCGGGTTAGTTGGTTCAGAAATGAGTGAATCTGCGTAATCCTACATTATGACGTCACTTATACATCAGCAGTGCCGACAATCTAATTCGCACCCGAAAAGGGGCTAAAAATGTATTTATAGTTTTCTACATAGAAAATTTTCTATTGCCACGTGGCGGCCATCGAGAACGGGATTCGACCTGCTGTCACGTGGGAAATTGTTATATGACGACAGGTGGCAGCTCCCAGCCAGTTTCAAACAGCCGCGTGTGCGGACGGCTCGCAGGTTTTATTTTTAGAGGAAAAAAAAAAACAATACATAGAAAGTCAAAACCTAGCTGGGTTTGTAACTTGAGAAAAAGAAACTGGAAACCTTCTTTTAATTTTTTTGGAAACTCGGAAATGCGCTCGTATCGTACATTTACCAAAAATCAAGAGATTTCTTTCAAGAGTCACGTGGCAGCACGCCTGCGCCTGATTGGACAGACCAAGTCAAATCGATCAAGACAAGTCACGTGATCACATAAAAAGACAAAAATCATTTGGACGGAATTGCCAGCGCGTCCTGACTTTCCCGTACGGTCCAAAAGCGTCCAAATGTGGACGGCGCTCCGTTTATCCACTGCGACCTCTGATTGGCTGCCACGCTGGACACCAGGCAACTAATGAAAGACGAGATGGTCTGCCTCGTGGACTACAAATAACCAATCACATTCGAGCATTGGCGCCACGTGGTAGAAGGGGATGCCGCGACTCGCCGCAGTTTCGCGGCTATCTACAGGTGCGAGTTTGTCGCTACTTGAGGCCCCGTTCCACGCTGTTCGCTGTAGTTCTGAATTCCGTCGTCGAATCTCAAAAGTTATTTGTACCGCCTAACCCTGGGCAGGAAAATAGGAGAATGCTACTGCAACCCCCTATTTTGGCTTTCGCACCCCCCTTTTTTAAAATTTTGCCTGCCCATTTGGTTTATCCACCTCCCCCTACATTGGATATTTCAGCCCCTTTTTTTGGACATTCCATCCCCCTGTTTTGAATATTTCGGGAGAATCTATGTCCCGGCCCTCCCCTCCTCTTTTTTTGGACATTCCACCCCCCCGTTTTCTCCTTTTCACTATTGACTTCCAACATTGTGCGAAACAAAAGAAAAGGGGATTTGCATTGATCTCAAGATGATGAGGCCCTTCAAATGAACATGGACGAAGTCAACATGGGGAACCACAAGAAACTGGTCGCAAATGAACTAATCACAAAATAAAAAAACTAGGAGCGAAAAACTAAACTAAACTAAGCTTAAGAGCAAAAACGCAGTCATACTCAATTGGTAGCATTTCTATGGACATTGCAAACCGAGAAGAGGAGAGAAGAGGGGAGGGCAAGGGAGGGGAGGGGAGGGGAGGGGAGTTGACGGGAGGGGCGGGAAAAAGATTCCCTCCCGAAATATTCAAAACAAGGGCGTGGAATGTCCAAAAAAAATGGGGTGAAATTAATATCCAAAACAGGGTGGGATAACCAAAATGGGCAGGCAAAATTTTCAAAAAGGGGGATGCGAAAGCCAAAATAGGGGGGTGCGGTAACACTCTCCGGAAAATATTGTACTATCATAGTGATCTGTCCGGTACCGTTTGGCCAACGGGTCGAAACTGCCATGTAACGTACTTATCGTACGAGTACGGATACGATACATATGCACAGTTAAGCGTAGCAAGATGAGAACTGTTTTACGGAACAGCGTGAACGAAAATCTCATAGAGCGTGACACAGCTCTTGACCCTAATCCCTAACCCTAACGCTAACCCTAAACCCTACCGCTAATCTTTACCTTCACAGTAACCCTAACCCTAAACCCTACCGCTAATTTTTACCTTCACAGGAACCCTAACCCTAAGCAGTAGCCTTAATCCCAACCCAAACCCAAACCCTAATTGAAAACCCAACCCTAATCCTAACCCTAACCCAAACCCGAACCCTAACCCTAAACCGTACCGCTAATCTTTACCTTCACAGTAACCCTAACCCTAAGCAGCAGCCTTAATCCCAACCCAAACCCAAACCCTAATTGTAAACCCAACCCTAATTCTAACCCTAACCCTCAAACTAGTCTTTCCCGCAGCCCCAACCCTAATCCTCGCCCTCGTTTTGCAGCTACCCCACCTCTAGTCCAAACCCTAACACTGATTCTGAACCCCAACTCTTAAACTCTACCTGAACACTAACCCTAATTTCTTTCCTAACCTTGCCGGAGTAGGCTGCTTGCCTCCTTAGGGCGGAGAAAAGCACGAGCTGGACCTTAGAAATTCCCAAAACCCTAGAGTTCTATGAGTTCCCTGAAAGCCTTCGACGCCCTTGAAGCCCCCTGAACTCTTCGCCCCTCCCTCCCTCCCTCCCGTCGCTGCAAGGGCGAGCGGCAGGCGGCCATGGCGGCGAGCGAAGGAGGCGGCGCCCCGACTGCTCGCAAAGGTCCCCCTCCCCCGTATGTCGCTTCGCTTGGCTGTGCTGGGATCTCGCCATCTCTCGCTCTCTCGCTCTCTCGCTCTCTTTCTCTCTTTCCTCCTCCCTCCCACCTTCCCTCCCTCCCTCCGTCCTTTCCCCCCTCTTGCACCCCCCCTCCCTCCCTCTCTCTCCCTCACTATCTCTCACTCCCCACTCCCACTCTCCCCTCCCTCCCCCCTTGCCCTTTAGCCATTTCTCCACCTCCCTCCCTTGCCCACTCTGTTTTTTGCCCCCACCTCTCGTTCTCTCCATTCCTGTCTCCCTCTCCCTCCCTGCCTCCCTAACTCCCTCCCGTCCTCCCTCCCTCCCTCCCTCAGTGGAGCCCACACCTGACAGCGAGTGGGGAGGGAGGGAGGGAGAGGCTGTGGCTTGCAGTGGTGGTGTTGTTCCGAGCAACAGGCGATGCCCCGATCTTGAAGCAGACCAAGTACAAGGTGGCCGGCTGTCTGCCACTGTTTGACTTTCGGGCTTTCAGGAAACTATTATTTAAGTTTTTTAGGGTTAGAACTCGTTCTTCCGTTACTCTGTTATTCTTTCCTTCATCTCAGCATGATGGGGCATCGGCTTGTAATTATTGAAGTCTTTTCATTTTTTCGTCTTTCTTTTTCCCTTCGTTTCTTTTTCTTTCTGTTTCTGAACTTTCAATTCTACCGTTTAAGTCTAACAAACTGTAATTGTTTTTTGCTCTGCTCAGATCGGAGCAGTGGAAAAATTCAGCAAAGTGGTGGAGTTCCTGAAAAAGCAGTTGCATCGTGATATTGTGGTCTGTCTCTCTCTCTCTCGCTCTCTCTCTCTCTCCCCCTCCTTGCATTTTCTCTCTCCCCCTCCCCCCCTTCGCAGTTTCTCTCTCTCCCCCCCATATCTCCCTTCTTGGGCGGCACAGTTTGTAACATAGTCGCTGTGTAGCCCTTTTTGGATTTTTGCAGTTTTTGTACATCAACAGCGCTTTCGCTCCCAACTTGGACGAGAGCGTCGCCGATCTTTTTGATGTGAGTTCTATGCTGCAGTTATCAGTTGTTAGTGTTCAATTTCGGCTGAAAATTTTCCAGAATCCTAATATCCCTGAAAGTGGCTGACTGCTTGCTGCCCTCTTCCATTTGCAGAATTACGGAAGTGATGGCCGCCTCGTTGTTAATTACGCTCTCTCTCATGCATGGGGATAGCCAGCCTCGGCTCTCTCTCCTCTCCCCCTCTCTCTCGCTCTCCCTCTCTCCCTCTCTCTCTCTCCCTCTCTCCCCCTCTCACTCTCTGCCGCCCCGTTCTCTCCCTCGCGTCCTCCTCCCTCCTGCCCCCCCGTCTTCCCTTTTGAGGCATTTTTTAGCCTATTGGGGCATATCTCTAGTGGGCCTTTGGACAAGCCACCTCCAAGCTCCCACCCCCCCCCCTTTTTTTTTTTTCACATCGAGCTTTGTTTGTTGTGTTCCGTTGTACAATTTTCGAAATTTTGCTTCGATCGATCTGTTATAAATGTACTCTACGCATAGAACATAGAACGCATAGACCCTCAGTTACGATATCTGTAACAAATTTCAAGTATATTGTCGCCTTTCTTGTCGATGTCGCTGAATTTACATCCCATGTACGGTATATACATATTTTGAGCGGGTATACCAGCCAAAAACACTAAAAAACCCTTCAAAAGACCCTAACATCCTGATTCCTGATTCGTCGACAGTTCCAGCATTGAGGCGCTCCAACTGTCGAAGGGCGCAGGGCCGTCAAATGGGGGGACTCAGTTCTAAGCAAAAGAACCCAGCGAGCGGAATCGAACTCGGTATTCTCACCAAATGAAGATCAGAGTGGTGGACAGTACGGATTCTGATTTCAGATCTGTAATGCGAAAGCGGAGAATGGGTCCCCCTCACATAGTGGTGGGTCTCTCTCAAGGTCCAAACATAAACATAAACAAAAACATAACTATGCATAAACATCAACACGAACACAAAAAGAAAGAGATCAAACATGAACGCATAAAATAAGCTCTCACAAACGTACGAATTGATCCAAATCCCATCGACAATCTGCCACGTGTCGATTTCCTGGCTCTCGGGCTGTCAGCCCCCGTGGCAAGCAACCATTGGCCGCTAGATTCCCCTATTGATGCCGACACGAAAGGTCGGTCAATCGCAGCCGTCAGATTCTCAAAGCGCTTCGACAACCGTCGATCTGGGAAGAACGCTGAACGGACCGGCGGAACATGGAAAGGAAGGAGGCCGTCAGAGGCTAAAACGGAGACCGATTAGGGAAGGCTTCGACGGCGGGCGGAAAGTAGGGAGCAAGAGCCGGCGACGCGTGACATCGCGTGACGGCAGCTGAAGGAAGAGCTGCACGTTTCTGTTACAAAATTTAGGGTTTGAATTTTTTCCTCTTAACTGTAAAACTTGATATGCAAGCATGGAAGCAAAAGGCATGCACTCATGCAGTTGATTCCTGGATGTAATTTCTAATAATTTAGTGTTTTTTCGGGGCTGGGAGGGGGGGGGGTCTCGTATGTCTTTTACTGGAGAAGTCTTACGTTAATTTGGCTTAAGAGTAACGGTTTATGAATTCCTCCTCCCTCCCAACACGAAAAAAAAATGAGAATACACTGATTCAGAAGATGCAGAGAGAGAATCTATTGCTTTTCCTGCAGTAATACTCTTAGAAGCTTTTGCAGTGGTCGCCGGTCAATGGAACGATCTCCCTTTGAAATGGATCGTGGGAGCAACGGCTTCGGAGGGGCTTCCATGAACTACCCCATTTCCGTTGCGGGCAACGGAGTCCATCCAGCTGTGTTGGCGCTCCTCCGTTTTCTACAGTTCGCGTTCTGCCTCGTTTCGCTCAGGTATCCGACAAATTTAACTGATTTTTCAACAAATAATTTGGGATTTCGGTATCCATGCAGAGTAAACAGGACCTGTATTAGGTTTTGAAGAATTTTCTGAGATCTTCGGAATTTAGATTTGATGTTTGGGGCTTTTTTGAAGATTTTCGATCAGGCATTTTTGGCAGTTTCTCTCCCCTCTTCCATTTTGCTTTTTCTCTCTCCCTCACTCTCTATCTCTTTACCTCTCTCCCTCAATCCCCCTCAATCATTCACTCTCTCTCCCCCCTTCACTCTCCCCCCTCTCTCTCGCTTTCTCTCTCTCCCTCTCCCTTTCTCTCTTCCTCTCTCTCTCAACCCCCTCTCCCTATTTCTCTCTCTCCCTCTGTTTCTCCCCCACTCTCTCTTTCTCCCTCGCTCCCCTATCTCTCTCTCCCTCCCCCTCTCCTTCACTCTCTCTCTCCCTCCCCTCTCACTCTCTCACCCCCCTCTCTCTCTTTATCACTCGCTCTCCCTCCCCTCCTCTCCCTTTCTCTGTCTGTCTCAACCCTGCTCTCTCTTTCTCTCTCCCTCTCACCCTCCTCTCCCTTTGTCACTCTCTATCTCACTCCCCCCCTCTATCTCCCCCCCTAACTCTCCCTCTCACCCCCCTCCCCCTCTCTCTTCCTCCCTCTCTTTCTCCCCCTCTCTCTCCCCCTCCACTCTCTCTCTTTCTCTCTCTCTCTCTTCCCCCTCTCTTTCTCTCTCTCTTTCTCCCTCTCGCTCTCTTCCTCGCAATCTCTCACACCCCCTCTCTCTTTCTCTCTCTCTCTCCCTTCCCCTCTCGCTTTCTCTCTCTCCCCTCTCTTTCTCTCACTCTCCATCTCCCTCTCTCTCTCGTTCTCTCCCCCCCACTCTCTCTCTTTCTCCCCCCTCTCCCTTTCTCTCTATCTCTCCCCCTCGCTCTCTTTCTCGCAATCTCTCACCCCCCCTCCCCCTCTATCTCTCGCTCTCTCTCACTCTCCCCCTCTCTGCCACCCCCTCCCTCCCTCCCCTTTGACCGCTTTTTCTCATTTGGTTTTCGGGCAGTCTCATGGCGTCCGCCTCTTCCGCCGACGCAGCCTTTTCGACCTTTTATTCGTTTTCGTTCGTCCTCGGAATGGCCATCGTGACGGCCCTTTACGCGCTCGGCCAATTTGTCGCATGCGTCGTACGGATGCTCCGCTGGTGGCAGGGGGGGGAGGCCAAACTGGTCACGGTCCAAGTCATATGCGACTATGTCCGTACTTCTCATAAATCTAAAGCTCCTATTTTCTTGGAAGGAAATCACAGATTGTCCAGATTGGCTGTTAAGGTTGTAGAATGTAACGGAACTGCGACTGAACTGGAACTGAACTGAAGATTGGAACACATTTCCGGTACATGGAAAGGGTCGACGTGTATACCGGAAGAATGAAGCTGGAATCAATCATTAACAAAAGTCGACAGTAATGTTAGTCGTAGGATGATAGAAAAGAAATGAATTTAGCATGGTTACTACGATTTCAGACTAAGCATGCTTTTCACTTCTCTCAATTTCTCTACCCTCCCCCCTTTCCCCCACCCTCCCCTCTCCCATCCTCTGTTTTTTCCTTCTTCTGCAGATCATAGGGCTGCTTCTTTTTGGGGCCGCTTGTGCGGGCGCTGCGGAGTCGTCGCAGATTCGATCCGAAAACTTCGACATCTGTTCAAGCGAGGGGGGCAACCGGTTCGTAAAGGGACGAAAAACAAATGAAAATTAAAGGGGACACGGGCGGGAGAGGGCGTAGAGAATGAGTGTGGATAAGGAGTGATAGCTGGTTAGATTACGAGAGTGTGTGTGTGTAAGAGAGAGCGAGAGAAAGAGAGAGAGAGGGGGGGAGCGGGGGAGGGGGTGTGGGAGAGGGCGAGTGGGAACAGAAGCAGTTTCATACGTCGTACTTCCCATTATTGTTCCCTGATTATCTGAACTGCTTCTTTTGTTTTTCATTTTTTTCAGAGGGCGCTTTTGCGCGTTGAGTGGGGGGTCGGTGGCGATGGCGTTCTTCGCTGTGTTTCTGCTAATCGCGACGTTTTGGTAAATTTCAATTCCTCTGAACCTGGTCCAGTTTGGTTGCCAGATCCACTGCGTACACGTCAGCAACGGTCTTACAATAACCTTTTCTCGACTTTATCAACTTGGAATATTTCACAGGTCGGACCATTGGATTAACCACTCCAATGGTTGCCAAGCATTGGACAACTATTGGATCCAACGGTTGCCAACCATTCGAATGATTCGGAACCATTGGGTCCAATGGTTGGTCCGATCCAATGGTTGCCAACCATTTGAATGGTTCCGAACCATTGGACGTCCAACCATCCAATGGTTGCCCAATGGTTGGCGATCCAATAGTCCGACCTGTGGAATGTTTGTAAAGTTCAATGACCGCACCATTTCTGAATGTCTAGCTTTTGGCTTTTTTTTTTTCGAGTTTCAAAAAACAAAAAACTTCTAACTTTTCGAGTTCGCTTCGTTGGTTTTTGGTTTTCGCAGGACCAATATTGTTTCTTGGCTTCGGCGATATTGATGCGAATTTGGAGCTGAACTTTCAGACCCATAAAGTCAGTCGTAACCACAAAGGCTGGCTCTCATAATAAGTAAAAATGGTGCGAGAAGTATAAGGACCAAAAACATCAGAATCTGATGCTAACTGCCATACCATCCTGTCGGCCATAACTGAGCTTGTAAGCTGTTTTTTTTTTTTTTTTCCACTTCTCTCCGAACCAAGCTTCTTGGACCTCATTTGATTGTTTTTTCGAGTACAAGATGGGTTTTTTTTTACATCAGCTTCTCTTTTTCACATGTACCGTTTGTTTTCAAAACACAGAAACGAAAATCCCTGCAGGGTGTTTCTGTAATCAGAAACATAGAAATTCCAATCCGTGCGACAGATTTAAAACATTTAAACAGATTTTTTCCCATATAGAAGCGTGCAGCAAGCAAACCGTTCCATTACATTATTTTTAATGGAATCAACCTCTGCATGGAAACCCTACTTCTTGAGCTCTCGAAATTTATTTTCCCACAACAAAGTTCGAATTTTCCACCCCGTCCCTTGTACCCAGATCCTCCATATCTTCTGACATTTTCAGTTGGCACAGTTCCGTTCCGGCGCACATAGAACACTCCTCCACCTCCCCCATCACTCGACTCACGCAATATTGAATTCGATCTTCCAATACACGCTGGCCCAGAAAATAAGAAAAAAACAAACCGAGGAGGCGGGCGGGAAAGAAGAAAAATGGGTGTGAGGGCTCTATAATTTTTAGCATTTTCAGGGTTAAAGAGTTTCTAGGGTTCAGGGCTTTTCGGGGTTTTAAGAGTAGAGGGAGGGAGGAGGGGCCCCACCGCCACTAGTGAATGGACTCCGATCGGAGCCGCCACAAGGTACTCGATTCCGGGACACTGCTGGGCCGCGGCTGCGACCAGGGCAGGGATGTCCTGCCACGTGGCGCCCTCACATTCGCTGTTACACTCTCTCCCACTCTCTCTCTTCTCTCACTCTTCTCTCTCTCTCGCTCCCTCCCTCTCCCCCTCTCCACTTTCCCCCTCCCACCCTTGCCCCATTCCCTCCTCCCCCTCTTTCCCCCCTTCCCCGCTTCCCCCCTTTCCCCCTTCCCTCCCTTCCCCTCTTCCCCACTCCCCCCTAAATCCCCTTCCCCCTCCCTCGTCCTTCTCTTCCCTCTTTCTCCCCCCTCACTCTCCTTCCCCCCTTCCCCCTCCCTCTCCCCACCTCTCTCTTTCTCTCTTTCTCTCTTTCTCTCTTTCTCTCTTTCTCTCTTTCTCCCTCTCCCTCTCACTCTCTCAAAACACACACACCATTTCTGGTCGTTCTAGTACAATAAAAGAGTCCTTTTGAATGAACACAAAACTAGCAGTCACGGGAGAGTTTCTTTGCTTTTCAAGCAGCGAATTTCCGAAGCCTTCCTACCTTGGCCCAGTGCCGGCCCGGCGACAGAAAGTACGGACTCACGATGACGGATTTTGCGCCCCTTTGAACGCAACGGAGGAAGGCCTCCGCTATGGTGGGCTCGGCCAGCTCCTGAGGGGGGAAGAAATTTCTTTGGTAAATTATCTCAAATTTTTATTCAATCATGATGTTGGGTTTCAATTTTCGAAAAAGGTTTTTAATGAATATGTACACTGGAAACAAGAGCTTATAATTTAAAAAAAAAAGGGACAGAAGTTACCATGTGGGCGAGCTCGACCAGAGTACGACCCGTCTCAGCTTTGTAAACCTCCACAAAAAAGTCTGAAAATTCGAAATGAAGAGGAAGAAGGAAACATGATGCAATAAATTTAATTAAAAAAAAAATTCTCGAGATTTTAAGGTACTCACATTCACGAGTTCTGGAGTTTTTAATCACACCTTTTGGGTAATTAGATTAAATTAAGATTAAATTAAGTTAAATTAGATTGAATTAAGGGTATCCTTAGTATCATCCATTCTTGTCAAAGGAGTCTTGGGACCAACCCCGTAATTATTTTGGATAACTTAGATCCTAACAATTTAAAGTCATTTAAAGTTTCAGTTTCAGTTTCTCTTGTGAAGCTCTCGCAAATGTTCCCTGTAGAAACGTTTCCCTTGTCCAATTTCTATGTTGCCCCGGAACTGAAAATTTGCTGGGGAGCTGCTTTAAAAACCTTTTAAAGTTCAAGAAAAAAGGGGTTTTGTTGGGATGCGAGATTTTTCAATAATTTAGGGTTTGCAGCACCCTTACGGAGCAAGTCATTCGACTCCTTCCGCCGCGACCCGTGGTCGACGATCACCACTCCCACCGGCTCCGCCAGTCTCCCTCTCCCTCTTCTCTCTCCTCTCCCTCTCGCTGCTTTCCCTCCCTCCCCCCCATCTCTCGCTCCATCTGTCCCATTCCCACCCTCCCTCCGCCCCTCTTCCGCACTCTCTTCCCCCTCCCCTCCTTCCCTCTCTCCCACCACCTCCCCCTGAACAGCGCCGCATGTGAGCATCCTGCGAGAGCTTCTCTCAAACCCTAAATCCACACATGGAACCCCGTTAGGGTTTCTGTTGACGCCGTACACTTCGATATTGCAGAGACCGCCCAAGCCACGTGTCGGTATGGAAAGTACGGACACCTTCTGGTGTTGCCACGTGGAACCAGCAGGAGAGACCTTGACGATCCGGTGGACACGTGGCGCGCCTAGAAGCGTGGTCATTGCTGGCAGCGACACGTGGCGATGTGCAGAGGGGCGACGAACACCCAAAGGCAGAAGCAATCTTGGGCCACGATTTGGGAAAAATATGATTTGGCAGAATTTTTCGGATCCAATACGATTGGAATCTTTCAGATACGATACCATTTGAATATTTGAGATCCGATACGATTCGATATTACCACATTTTCGTATCCTGGATTTCGCCAGACCTGACCGAACGAATCAGAGGGGGGTCGCAAGATACGCATTGTTGTACGAAGATAATAAGACAAACGAAGGAGGGCTGCTGGAAGCACGTTTGCGGATCTCAACTCGTACGGTCGTTTACGAGTCTGCGACTTCAAACCACCAAGAGCTTGCAAGGTTTGTAGTGTGCTGTTGTTGTACCATAATTGGTTATGTGGGGGATGGGTTCTAGGATATTTAGAGTTGTAGGGTTTTAGGGTTCGAGGGTTTGGTGATGGCGATGGCGTGGTATAGACCTTCGTTTGATCACAACGATGGGAGGAGCTCGGCGGCATAGTTAGATAGTTTCAAGTTTGGATGGTGTGCACGTCAAGTTTAGTTCTTTAACAATCCTTTTGTTTAACACGCGCTTGACAAGTCATGCTGCGACTGCGACATGCTCTAGCGCCAACACTCAGCTTGCATCCCACAACCGTCCGATGTATTCACCCGTTGTGAGGGGCAGTTGCTGTTGTTTTAACCTGGAGCTTTAAGGCTGCAATGCTTTCATAGACTATTCAACGACTCTGGGCCTAGCACATGTGAAGCTCCCATGATACCTACACAGAGAGATTCATGCAGGGGTCATTGTGATCATCATTGCCTCATTGTTATCCAAAACCATCACAAGTGCACGGTTTGTTCAACATCTCCGACTCATGCATCTCGCAACTCACTAACAACAGCGCCTAGACACATTGCCAAAGGAACTCATGGCCCTAAATATGTGTTCTACTGTTCTCCCCACAACCCCTGCACCCATACTTCCCTCCATTACCCACATTTCCCACCACCAAGGCCCCATTGTCAGGGTTTTTTAGGGTTTCTATGACGCCGGCTTTCCCATCAAGAGGCTTATCCGTGCAGGCGTCCGGTCACTTTAGTGACAGAGAAAGGAACTTTATCCATCCCACGTTCAACAGCCAAAACCTGCCTTGTACCCGTTTTACCCGCCAAGGATCCCAAATCGTACGGCGTGCACCAAAGTAGATCCGAACCGCCGCCCAAATGCCGGCCAGCCGCGAACCGCTATACGGAAACTGACAAATCCGTACCTGAACAGTCAAACCGCAAATCTGTAACCCTATTTGTCAGAAAGCGGAAATAGAGGACCCGACTTAACTGCCACTGCTCGCGGGTCGGTCCGGCGGAGCCGTCGAACGTCGGATTAACTGAAATAACGGTCGATAGCGGTTTATACGGATGTCGGTTGGAGGCGCTGCAGGTTCGGCAGCCAATGGGGTATCGCCACGTGTGTACAGTTGTGGGTGGTTTGGAACGACCTCCCCCTTCCGGCCGACCTGCCGGCGACCGCTGGAGGGGGGGGGGGAGGGGTAGGGGGAGGGGGAGAGGGAGGGAGAGGGAGGGAGAGGGAGAGGGAGAGGGAGAGGGAGGGAGAGGGAGGGAGAGGGAGAGGGAGAGGGAGAGGGAGAGGGAGAGGGAGGCAGAGGGAGGGAGCGGGAGGCAGAGTGAGGCAGAGGACGAGGGGGTTGAGCGAGAGAGGAAAAGAGGGAGATAGGAGGTAAGCGAGAGAAGAAGACAGAGAGGAAGAGAGAGAGTAGCGGGAGGAAAGGAGGAAGGGGACGATAGAGAGGGAAAGAAAAGGAGCGAGTGTCTGCTAAGGTGGCAGAGTGGAAGGAAAGGAGAGAGGAAGAAGAAGAGAGTAGAAACGCATCTTCTCCGTGAGACACGTGTCAGGACACGTGGCAAGACATATGTCACACCTGGGCTAGATGGGGCGGATGCGACGTAAGAAGGACAGCTGGCAGGCCATCAGATGACGGAAGCCATTTCTATAGTAGTTATGAAGATTAATTTAAGCAGGTTTTAGCTGGTTCGTTTGTAGATAACAAGTGGCAGCAGACGATTGAAGGAAATATAGGAGAGGTGTAACTTAAAGCTTTCGTAGGTTCACTTTGGGGGTTCAAAAAGCTTCAGGATCAGGGTTTCGATTTCTGGGAGGCGGAATTTTAGGGTTGGGATTGGGAGAGGAAGCATGGAAGGGCTCACAATGCGGATGGAGGAACGGAGGAGGCGCAGTAGCGGAATCAGAACGAGCGGCATCACTGCATTTTTCCAGATTTCTTTGGCGATTTTTTGTCTCTGGAGCCTCTTCACTTCGGTGTCCGGACAGACCGAGGTTGAGGATGGTGAGTCGCACATGTTTAGGCATTCGTTAATTATATCTTTTGATACTCGAAACCAGTGAGAGGCAGTGTTTTCGAATGGGGTCTTCCTTTGCTTAAAAACCCTAAAAAAAAAACGTTGCACATTCATACACTGCCGTTGTTATCATGGGTCATTGATTCGTTTCCATGTGTTCCGTCCCGTTGTCTTCTGTTGCGTTTGCAGTCCTCTCACTCATAGAACTGAAGCGAGTCCTCGGTTATCCGCTGGCGCTTAACAACTGGGAAGGGGACCCCTGCCTTGACAATTGGACCGGAATCAAATGCAAAGAACTTTCTCGGAACGATAAGTTCTTGGGCTACACTGTCACCGTCTTGTAAGAACCCAAAACTTTGAACCCTTGCAACACAAAAAAAGAGGCTCTCAAACATGTACACCCTGAATCTCTTTAAGAAGAATTTTGAGCCGTCGAAATGCTTGAATACGGCTGCTAAATTCCGTTGCTGAACCTGAGGGGCTGAACACTCCGAGCTTCGAACGATGCCCCTTTGTTATATTTTTCTTAGTAACTGCCAGAAAAGGTTCAATCTTTTTTCAAAGTAGTTGAAAGATAAAGCGACCGTTACTGCCGCATAAGGATGAATGAAACTTTCCGTTATCGATAACAGAACTGTGGTAGCACGTGGGAATGACCTGTGCTTCTGAAGTGACTTTGTTTTGAAGTAAATTTTTTTTTTTTTTGGTTTTCCGCTGGGAGGCAGATGGCTGCCCGATCTAGGACTGGAAGGTCCACTTCCGGATAGAATAATGACGATGGAAAATCTAGAGTGGTTGTAAGTTCCTCTCTCTCTTTCGCTCGCACTGTCTCCTCCCTCTACCCTTCTTGCTCTCTTTCTTGCATCTTCCTCCTCCTCTTCCTCTTCCCCTACTTCCCCACGCTCTCCCTTCCTGAACTCCCTCCTCTTTCTTCCCTTCTCTTGCCTCTTCCTCCTCGCACTCCCTCCCCTCCCTTCCCAGAAAATGAAATCTAGGAATCCACTAGTCAGCTAAAGTAGCAGTACGCTTCCCCACCAGAACGAATGTTTTCACAAAAAGAAACTAATCTCATATTTGGTCTCCCCCCACAGCGCCATGAAGAACAACAGCCTCTCTGGGCCTCTCCCGCCGTCTCTTGGGTCGACTCCACATCTCCTCTATGTGTAAGCTGCAACTGTTATCCGTTGAAACTTTATTATGTTTTCCGTTTTCAGCTTTCAATTCTGAGTCCCCATGGTTGGTTTATCACTAGGAAAGATCTCTTCCTCTGTTACTGAATGGACATTTTTTTTTTCTTTCCTTACTCCATTCACCCGTGCTGATAAACAAGGGGCGGCTCCGTAATTGCTCTCTGCAGAGACCTTTCTAGCAACCATTTCAGTGGAGAAATTTCCCTCAAAACAGTGGCGCCTCTTGAGTCTCTGTATGACAATCTCCTCCTCGCCCAGTTCTCCCTCTCTCTCTGTTACTCACCCCCCACCTTTCTCTCCTTCTCGGATAGTTTCTTTGTGATCCGCTCACTTTTTCTGCTTTCCCTTCTGATGGGAAAGTGCGCGTTCGTATTCGCAGGATTTTGGCGGATAACGAGTTGACAGGACCAGTCCCCGGCTGTCAGCTGGCTGAGCTCAAGACTCTCAAGAATTTGTAAGATTCTTCGCTCTCGTCCTCTCTCTCCCTCTCTCTCTCACTCCCATTTTTCTCTCTGCTTGCTCCGCGCCCTCGCGCTTCTCTCATCGCCTCTCCCTCTCTCTCTCTCTCTGCAGGAGATTGGGCAGAAATCAGCTCAACGGTACGATTCCGGAGCAACTTGGGAACCTCAGCTGTCTTGAGACATTGTACGACTCCCGTTCCCTCCCTGCAGGTTAATTTCTCAAGGGTTTTCTTGCTTTATCTTAAGCCGATTTATTTTCTTATCCTGTAATTATACATCATCGATTTCTTTGTGATGACCGCACCATTTCTTTTTCCTACGCAGGTGCATCAGTGACAACCTGCTAACCGGATCTGTCCCACCTTCACTGGCGGAACTTCCGAAACTTAGAAAGATTACACTCCAAAACAATCTTCTCAGCGGGGCCGTCTCTGCAAAGTTTTTAGACATAGATGCCAAGTGCGTACAAACACCAAAGCCTGCAGATTCAGTTTTGAAAGCTTTTCAAGAGACAGATCTTCACCTAGACCTTACTCTGTTGGACTGGACTCTGCGTGTTCAGGTTTTACGGAAACGAGGATCTGTGTCAGATGGATGCGTCAGGAGACTGTTCGCCGTTTCCGGAAATTCAAGGCAGTGACAAGTTGAAAGAAACAAGAGTTGCTACGAGCATCAATGGAGAAATTAACAACGTGGATCTGAGTGCGAATTCAAAATGTGTACTGGGAGATACGCGAATTTGCCATTGCCAAGATGGGCAGCAAGGGAGCGAAACTTGCGATGAAAAGGAAGCGTGGGCGGAATGTTCATGCGAAACTTGTAAGTTCTAAACAAGAAAAGAGGGCAGGAATGGATTCATGAGAACTAACAGAGCATGAGCATGTCTTCAAACTGTGAAAGCCCTCAATTGGAGGAGACCTTAACTGCTTTATCTTCGCTGACAAGTGCAGATATCATTCCGAGTGGAAGGGGTTCCCAAGAGCTCCCCTGGTGGAGCATCATTCTCATCGCTTCAGGCGGTATGCTGACGGGGCTTTTCTACATCCTCATCTGCTTCTGCATTTATCGCCAGTTTAAGCCGCACGGAGGGTACAAACGCAACGCGTAAGTTTTCGAACATTGTTCCGAACTCCCTTGAACTCCTAAAGACACTCAAAACATGAACAAGCGTGAGTCCCAAAAGTCTATAGCTTGCTAGAGTATGCGAGAATGATACAGCATTTTGGCTTACTTTGTCACTGTAACATGTCAATGCAGAGTCGCGGATGCTCCCTCCCCCGGCTCACAAAGCCCAAGCCGTCAATATGAGGGGGATTATGCTCCCTCCGCCATGAAGGGAGGGGAGGCAGCAGTTGCGGAGCGCAAGCCGACAGCCATGGCCTTAGCGAGAAGCTGGGGGCGCTCTATCACCATGCGTTTCTCTCGTGAGTGCAACAAAGCACGTTGTAATGCCTGTTTGTCGTCTTGGAATTTTCGAGGGTGTCTAAAGATTTGAGCGCTGTTGGGTATTTTAGGCAAATTCGATGTCATCGCAAATGTTCAAACATGCGCAGAATGGGATGAACAGCCTTGTATTCTTTAAGACCCTAAAACATATGTACGTCATATCGGATGCAGAACAAGATGTGGCCCCCGAGGCGTATCCGACGGCTGAGGTGGTCAGTGTGGCTGTGATGCCATCGTGGCCGTCCACTCCGCGATCTCACATGATCTCACGTCTCTCATTCGACCAAATTCGATTGGCAACAAATAACTTCGACACGGACAACATCCTTGGAACCGACGGCATTGCTCGTGTTTACAAGTACTATTTCCTACAAACTCTCAAATCCTCTCTTTTGTTTTAGTGCTTGAACTTCTCAGACCATGGACTGCCTTAGGCACATTATCCATTGTTGGATGACTCTGAAATCTTGCAGGCCTCAACTCCCCCTGTCATCTCCCCCCCCCCTCCCCCTTCTTTTGTCCCTTTCAGGGCTGTGCTTCCTGATCGGAGAATAGCTGTCGTGAAAGAGCTTGAATTTCTGGGAAGCGGACGGAATTCGTCAGAGAAGTTTTCGGAGGACATGGCTTTGTTTCAACATTTGGAGCATCGGAATTTGGTCCGAATGATCGGATATTGTGCGGAAGAAGATAGCCGATTGGTTGTGTTAGAGTACATCCCCAACGGAAGCTTGGATCAACATCTCCATGGTGGGTTGTTGTTGTCGGCAAACGTGCATCATGCACAAAATTGTCTGTCACTACGCTCTTCGTCAGAAATATTCAACTGAATAGCTCAACAACTTCAACTGTCGATTGGGTGTTCTATGCAGACATCGACATGGGACCATGCCTGGATTGGGACGTCCGTATGCACATACTTCTCGGAGTTGCGAAAGGTCTTGACTTCTTACATGACTTGGATCCTCCGGTATGTTTGATACAACCTTTCTGGAACACGTAACTCCAAATTCTAAATCTGCATCAAGAAAACCACGAAAGCATGTGATCATAAGCTGTCATCTTTGTCAATTGCATCTTCCTGATTCTCTGTTTTCTTGCGGCTAAGCAGCTTGTCCACAAGGAACTCCGTGCAACCAATGTACTTCTCGACAACAGCTTCGACGTAAAATTGAGCGACTACGCGCTGACGCATTTGGCCGGACAGCCTGCGGCTCCACCAACGCTCTCTGCGACGGTTAATGTGGTAAGTAAATTACTGCATTCTACATTCTGCACTGTATTGCATCGTATTCCGCAGCTTTTTGCACCTTTGATTGAGTTGAATCTATTCATTACTAACAGCGTCTCTCTCTGTCTCTCTCTCTCTCTCTCTCTCTTTGTCTCTCCCTCTCGCTCCTTCCATATATTCTCCCTCCATTTTATTGGTCTGAACTTTATTTGTTTTCAGGAAGTGGCGGCAGGAATCGCTGCCCCAGAGTTAGCGTGGGCGCAAGAGTTCACAATAGAGATGGACGTCTACGCCTTCGGAGTGCTCATCCTGGAAGTCATCACAGGGCGGAGACCCCTCGACACCAAGCGACCGGCCAACGAGCAAGCGCTCGTCCGATGGGTACTGCCTTTATCCAATATCCTCAAAACCCTAAAGCTTCCAAAACCTCCAAAAAAACCCTAAAGTCAAATCGACGTAGCCTCATCCAGTTGTCTTCCTCCTACCCTTCCCTGTTCCATGCAGGCGCGGCCCCGTTTAACGGAACGGAACCGTGTGGAGGCCATGGTGGACTGGCGACTGGACGGCGTATACAGCAGCCCTGCACTGTACCAGGCGGCCCTATTGGCGTGGCAGTGCCTTCAGAAGGAGCCCGAATCTCGGCCCACCATGGCGCAGGCAGTAGAGGTGTTAGAGAAGCTGCAGAGCCTCCCTATAGACGCCATGGCCATGGCGGCCATGGGGGCGCAGCAGCAGCTGCAGATGCCAGAGCCGCGCTTGCACGAGTTCCTCGGAGTGGACATGCCGGAGGATTCGCAAGGTCGCGGACATGGCGGAGTGGGAGGAGGAGGAGGAGGGGGAGGAGGGATAGGAATGGAGAGTCCCGGACAATGGGTGAGCTAATAACTGAGCGGGGTGATTGGGTTTGAATGTGGAGATCCTTTCGAAGTCTTTGAAGTTTGTGGCATTTCTAGAATCCCTTAAGTTTCAAGGTTTACATTAACAGCCATATTGCCGTCAATTATTTCAAATTTTCATTATCTTTTTTTCACTTCACATGCTGAAGTACTAGCTGGGGTTTAAGTAAGAATTTGAGCTCCTGTTTGAGCAAAGCGTCGTTTCTGCGTGTGTTGCAGTCCCCGGCGGTGCAGATTGCCATTCCTGTGGAGGAGGACGAGGAGGAGGAGGAGCCGATGGCGGCGCAAGTCGCGGGTTCGAGCCTCGCTGGCGGCGCCATGGCGGGCGCGGACGGCGGCGCGCCCGAGTGGATGTTCCGCCGCTCGCAGACGATGGAGCGCGGGGCCGCCGGCGAGCGCCAGTACGAGCGCACGCTCTCGGCGCCGCTGAGCCCGCGAGAGATCGACTTCCCGCCGCGCCGCTCGCTGCGGAAGTAGCCGACATTTCAGGATGACCCGATACGATACGGCACGGCACGATATGATATTTTCTCAAAGGACGATACGGTATCATACGATGCGATCGAGTGCAGAATGGTGCTCGGCGTTTGACGATATTGTCGAAGGTGCTCTATAAGGGGAGTTTGAGACGAAGGAAAGTTCGGTTATCGGGGTAATAGATGAATGAGGAGGGGGAGGTTTGGGGGAACGTGTAAAGGATGAGGGAGAGATTGCGAACACGTGTAGAGAGGGTATCGAGTAGGTTCATTTCATGGCCTCCCTTTTGTCTCTCTCTCTTTCCCACTGTCTCCCTTCCTGTCTCTCTCTTCTCTCCCTTCTCTGCTTGGGAGGTTCCAGGTTTAATCTTTGTAGGAATTTGTCCTTTTCAGGTTGCTTTTAGGCCGTTGGAATAAGTAACCATTCAAATGGTTCGAGACAGGCCGCAGCCTCTCCATGTTGCCAAAGACTGTAAAAAGGAGAACGCCGGTGACATGTTTTCATCCACCTATTTCCATGATAGGCCCTGTCAAACTTCTGAACTGGTGCTGTACAATATAGAATTTTGCCGGCCAACGTAATGACCGCAGAGCACTCAATCGTGCTTTGCCAAGAAAAAATGTCGACAACTTTTTATCATTTTGTTTGTCTTTACGGGTGCGTTTCTAAGCGGACAAAGAAATAATCATGATCTCACGCATGCGATGCCATCAAGTGTACATGTTCAATATCATTATGGGGAACCACGAGGACTGCTCACCAAGGACCTAAGGGCAAAAGAAAAAAGCTCGTTCTCCGTTCTGCTGATTAGGATCGACTTCTCGGTCTCATATAACACGTGGAAGATCTAACGGTCAAGATTGCCATCCCGGACAATTCGGCTCCTCTCAGCCGTCGATCGGCGATGCCTCCGCCGCATCGAATCCGCAAGTGCAGACCGCCCCGCGAGTGGCTCCGCCCTGAACGGTCCTACGAAGCGTAGGATCGTACGGACGACCGTTAGCTGCATCTTACGCGCGCTCCGATTCGCGGAATTTGTGTTCCGTACAGTGGTCCTGATGGCAATTGCCGTACAGTAGTTCTGACGGCGGTTGCCGTACAGTGGTCCTTTCGGCTGTTACCGTACAGTGGTCCTGAGTCCTGACGGCAGTTTTCGTACAGTGGTCCTGACGGCAGTTGCTGACAAATGGCGGCACGTGGCATTTGCCACGATGCCTTCCCTGCTGGACCGTCGCTAGTCGACCGGGCAGGACCGAAAAATTTGAGGGCGCGATGCTTCCGTTATTGCCGTCAATGTCATTGTCAACGTAGAGGTACTCTTTCGAGAACGCATGTGGGCTCATAATGTTGTGCGCGACGCGACTGAAGCAATGGCGTAAGAGGCAAACTTCCTTGTGCAACTCGAGCCGAGTGACATTGTGTCCCCTCGACTGACTGTTCGTGGCGAGCGCGGAGTTCACACTGAGTTGGCCCTCCCTCATGGACGGTGCTAAGCGCATTTTTGGGGATGTTGTGTTGACCGATCCGACACGTCTCGATTTATTGTCGCGTGCAGAGCACCATGAAGGCATGGCTGCTCGCGATGGGGCCCTTCGCAAGGAGCGCGCATATGCCCACCGGAAACGGCCGACGAGTTTGTTCCTATGGCTATTGAGGTTTTTGGTTGCCTCGACACCCGTTTGCATACCTTCCTTCGCTAGTGCGCTCATCGCATTAGTGACCTTCGCTGCAAATGCTGCGTTGTTGCGCTTAGGCATAGTTTTTTGCTCCTAGCTTTTTTCTTTTGTGTTGAGGTCCTTAGCGATCTGTCCCTCGTGGTTCCCAATGCTGATTTTGTCCATGTACGTTGGATGGCCTAGCCATTGTGAGATCAATGCCACTTCCTTTCTTTTTGTATGGAAATAGGAGATGTGGCATTGATTAAAAAGAAAATAAGTGGCATTGATCTCACTGATCTCTTTTGTGAGACAACAATTTTTAAAGGAAAATTCTAGGAAAATGATATTTCGCCCCCTTTTTGGGTTATCCCGCCCCATTTTTTTTGAAATGCCGCCCTCCCATTTTTGCTATTCCGCCCCCTGTTTTGGATATCCGCCCCTCCACATTCTGGATATTCACCCCCCTGTTTTCTCCTTCTCACACACCAGCGCAACGTTTGTAAAGAAAGCAAAGCAGAGGAGAGACGAGGAGAGAGAGAGCAGGGGACAGCGGGACAGAAGGAGAGAGCAGAGGAGAGAGCACAGGAGAGAGGGAGCAGAGGAGAAAAATAATTGGGTGGGGCGGGCCTTGAACAAAAATCTTGGAATGGGAGGATTTCAAAATAAATGGGCGGGATATTCCAAAAAGGTGGGCGAAGTATCATTTTCCAAATTCTATACTCACACCTTTTTTGTCTACACACAGACCCTTTTTCGACGGGCAGGTTTTATTTTAGAAAAAAAAGGATCAAAAACGAAAAATGCTTTTTCACACCTTTCTGGAATCGATACAGACCTTTTTCCGTCGGGCAGATTTTACCCATGATGTCGTTTTGGAGAGAAAAAAGTAACGGCCTGCCTGAATCTTCTCAGAACGGAAGATCCGTCCGCCACGAGATCGTTTGCGGGTGTGCGTCCTTCGCACTTGTATTGAATCTCCGCCGTCGACTAACTCGCAGATCGCACCATGGCAGATCACCGTTCGACCTGCAGTCGGGCTCGGTCCCAGCGCATTGGCACGTGCCCACGTGTTCCGTGCTAGAGCGCGCTTCCCTCGGCCCAAGATCTCCGCAAAATTATGAGCTGGACCGGCCAGCCCTGCGGTGGCTAGACCATTAGGGGGTGTCAGACTTAACAAAATCTTACGAAAAGCGTTACGAAAAAAAAGGTTACGAAAGTACTCCGCCGCACGAGGATCGCTATAATACTGGAGTACTCGTTCTGATGTCAAACTTACGAACACGCGTACTGAAATTTTTTAAGTCTGACACCCCCTATTGACAACTAATAGCCAATCACCATCTGGAGCGGGTTATCTTCAATGACGGTCCAGCCAGTCAATATAACGGTATTCTGCCTTTCCTCGAAGTTGTGACCGTACAGCAATTGTACAAGGGGTAGTGATATTTCCACCCCTTTTTTGGATCCAAACACCCCTTCCCGGCCGGGCAGATTTCAAAAGGGATTAAAAAGGGAAAATGCTTTTTTAACACCTTTTTGGAATCGATACCCACCTTCTTCCGTCGGATGATTTTATTTTTGCTAACCAAGGAAAATGATACCCCGTCACTGCATTTTGAATACTGTATCCCGCCTCCCTGAATTTTTTTTTGAGGGAATGAAATATCTGCCTGCCCGAATCCGCTCGAAGCGGAAGATCCGTCCGCCACGAGATCGCTCGCGGATGTCCGTCCTTCACACGTGTGTGTCAATCGCAGCTGTCGATTCCCTCGCAGATCGCACCACTGCAGGTCACCGTTCGATCTGCAGCCGGGCTCGATCTTAGCGAATGGAAAGCGCCCACGAGTCCCGTCAAAGCCGGATCGCAAGTACGAGTGCGCGCGTCCCTCGGCCCGAGATCTCGTCATTGTTAGTTCCCAGCCAATAAAACTCTGCCACGTGTTTCATTTTTTGTCGTGGAAAATTTTGATTGGTCCAAGCTCTCAATAGGGGGTGTCAGACTTAAAAAATTTCAGTACGCGTGTTCGTAAGTTTGACATCAGAACGAGTACTCCAGTATAATCGCGATCCTTCTGCGGCGGAGTACTTTCGTAACCTTTTTTTTCGTAACGCTTTTCGTAAGATTTTGTTAAGTCTGACACCCCCTAATGTACGAAATTCTGGGTTCCTTAAGTTGCGTCCGTACGACATTTGTACGGACAAACTTTTGAGACGACTTTGGCGGGATACGTGGGCCCGTGCCATTCGCTGTGACCGAGCCCGGCTGCAGATCAAATAGGGATCTGCCGTGTTGCGATCTGCGAGGGAATCGACGGCTGCGATGACCGCACGCGTGAAAAAAAATTCAGGTAGGCGGGATATTCAAAATGGGGTGACGGGTTATCATTTGGGTAGTGATATTTCCACCCCTTTTTTGGATCCAAACACCCCTTCCCGGCCGGGCAGATTTCAAAAAGGATTAAAAAGGGAAAATGCTTTTTTCACACCTTTTTGGAATCGATACCCACCCTCCATCGGCAGATTTTATTTTCGCGAAACAAGGAAAATGATAACCCGTCAACCCATTTTGAATATCCCGCCTACCTGAATTTTTTTTCACGCGTGCGGTCATCGCAGCCGTCGATTCCCTCGCAGATCGCAACTCGGCAGATCACTATTTGATCTGCAGCCGGGCTCGGTCACAGCGAATGGCAAGTGCCCACGTACCCCGCCAAAGTCGTCTCAAAAGTTTGTCCGTACAAATGTCGTACGGTCGCAACGTGAGGAACCCAGAATTTCGTACATTGAGACCTTGGAACAATCAAAATTTTCCGGCTTTGACGGGACTCGTGGGCGCTATCCATTCACTGAGATCAAGCCCGGCTGCAGATCGAACGGTGATCTGCAGTGGTGCGATCTACGAGGAATCGACAGCTGCAATTGATACGCACGTGTGAAGGACGGACACCTGCGAACGATCTCGTGGAGGACGGATCTTCCGCTCCGAGCGGATTCGGGCAGGCAGATATTTCTTTCCCTCAAAAAAACAAATCAGGGAGGCGGGATACAGTATTCAAAATGCGGTGACGGGGTATCATTTTCCTTGGTTAGCAAAAATAAAATCAGCCGACGGACGAAGGTGGGTATCGATTCCAAAACGGTGTGAGAAAAGCATTTTCTGTTTTTAATCCCTTTTGAAATCTGCCCGGCCGGGAAGGGGTGTTTGGATCCAAAAAAGGAGTGGAAATATCACTACCCTATCATTTTCCTTGTTTCGCAGAAATAAAATCTGCCGATGGAGGGTGGGTATCGATTCCAAAAAGGTGTGAAAAAAGCATTTTCCGTTTTTAATCCTTTTTGAAATCTGCCCGGCTGGGAAGGGGTGTTTGGATCCAAAAAAGGGGTGGAAATATCACTACCCTTGTACAAGCCCACTTTGAGCCGGATTTGGCGAGACACGTGGGCACGTGCCCTTCGCTGAGACCGAGCCCGACTGCAGATCAAAGGTGATCTGCCGTAGTACAATCTGCGAGTTAGTCGACGGCGGAGATTCAATACAAGTGCGAAGGACGCACACCCGCGAACGATCTCGTGGCGGACGGATCTTCCGCTCTGAGAAGATTCGAGCAGGCCGTTACTTTTTTCTCTCCAAAAAACATCAGGGCTAAAATCTGCCCGACGGAAAAAGGTCCGTATCGATTCCAGAAAGGTGTGAAAAAAGCATTTTTCGTTTTTAATCCTTTTTTTCCTGAAATAGAATCTGCCCGACGAAATAAGGTCTGTGTGTAGACAAAAAAGGTGTGAGAACAGAATTTTCCTTTTTAAAAACTAGATACAACCATAAGAAATATTTTTTCCCGTGAAAGTGAATTTTTAGTTCGACATGAATTTGTCCGTTTGGCCATCACGGATCGCCTTCTCGCAACCTCGTCCTACGTGGCCAATCGAACGGTCACGATCTCCTTCCCTGGTGCTCCGGCTCCTCGTCGTCGTCGATCAGCGATGCCACCTTCGCGTGCAGGACCGCTCCGCGAGTGGCTCCGCCATCAGCGGCCCATCGCGCTGTATGGACATTGTACCAACAATGTACGGACTACCTTGCACTGCCTTGGACGCACATAAACAAACGGCTGCCGTACGCGTACGGGTACAGAGAATGGGTCAAAAGTCGCAAAAAACGGCGCTTTCCCATACGTCCCCAGACAGCGTCAGCGCTTGTGAGCCAGTTGCGGTGGCCCGCCGCCGGCACTCCGCTCTACGGCCTCCCCCTCTCGCACTATTTGTCCTTCCCCGTCTCCCTCTCACTCTCACTCGCACTGCCCCTCTCCCTCCCCCTCTCCCTCACTTCGCTCTCCTTTCCTCTCCTGTGCGCGGCGCCATGGCGTCCGCCACCGCCCTCGTCGTGGCGGCGCTGCTCTGCATCGCCGCCTCTGCGGACGCCGCGCTCGTGAAGGCCGCGCAGCAGAGTGAGTGGCGCGCAGGCACGCGAGGGCGCGCAGCGCGCGCATGCATGCATGTTTGCATGGCTGCCTGCGTGAAGGAGGCTGACGGGGAGCGGTCGGGTGGGCGGGCGCAGCGGCGCTGCAGGCCGTGAAGGCGAGTCTGCGGCTGACGGACCCGAAGCTGCCGAACTCGTGGAAGGCCTCCTCCGACTGCAGCGCGTGGCGCGGCGTCAAGTGCGACGCTGCGGGGAACGTCCTCTCACTGTGCACGCCTCCTCTCCCTCCTCCGGGCAGAAGATAATCATTTGTTACTTCTTTCTAGGCGGGCTTGGGAAATTTGCCACCCTCCGAGTTCGTTTTTTTTGTTTTCAAACTGCACTTCTTTTTGCTTCGTCAGAAGATCTTCCTGTGCCGGGAAAGGCGCCAATGTCTTTCATATTTGCCTGTGCCCATTGCCTCTCATTTTGATTTTTGCCGTCTTATCTGAGTGCACTTTCTTTTTCTTTCTTATGCTAACGCAATAAATGAGACAACATTTTCTCCACAATTCCTAAAGTCGTGACAAATCCTGGCGACAATCACACAGACATTCGAAATTTTCGTTGTTACAGACATTAATGATATGTTCGACTTTTCTCTTGTTTCTTATTTTCTCGTTGATATCTTCTCACTTTTTTACGCAGAACTATTACTCCAGTGCCTACTTATATACTTGGCATTGAATTTAATAAGACAGTTCCCAATAAAAATCCACTCACTAACAATGGAACCATCTCTCCAAAGATATCAGAGCTCAAGAAATTGGAGATCCTGTGAGTTATATTGAAGCCATCTCTAGGCTAAGTGAGCCTGCTTCTCATTCAGTTTGTCTTGATGGTTTCGGATTCCTTAAAGCCATCAAAAGTTGTAGATGTACATGGGGCTGCTTGACGCTTTAAGTGACTACCATTTGAGATTTTTCGGATGATGAGATTTTTAGTCGGATTCAGTTTTGGGCGCTGCGGGGTTTCGAATTGTTTAATTGTGGTGGCGTAGTTCTGAGTTGGATTCTATCTCTCCTTACGCTTTCTGAGGATAATTTCACGTCGGATGATGGGAGCTGCAGGATTCTTCTTGCGACGGGCCTAGTCGAAGACATACCGGAGGAACTTGGAAATTTGAAAAAACTGAGAATTCTGTAAGAACAAAGTCCCACTTCACCCAGTGCAGGGGTCGAATTCTGAACATCGTCGTCATAACCGTGTAAAGATTTGGCGACTGCAGAGAGTTTTCCGGGTTCAGAAAATTTCCTGAATCTTACGAGAAGAATCATAGGACAAACAATTTCTTACCACTCTGCTTTTTCTTGTGTGTTTGGGATGCAGCGAGTTGAGCGGGAACAATTTTCCTTCCAATATGCCAAACAGTGTAAAAATGTTGACGAGTCTGGAGTACCTGTACGCCGCTTACACTTTTGTCCCCCTCGGCAGCTTACCCATTAGTAGGCAGTTGCATTTCAAGGGAAAACGACAGACTTTTCAAGCTTCTCCTTCTCCTTTCTTGAAGACATTTCTTCTAACGTGAAGCGTATTGTCATGTCATGTGACTTTTACAATGCGTGGAGAGTTTAACAGTGTGATTTTTCACTAGTTAGGGTCAGAGTGGCATTAGGATTGCTGTTCCGATCGATGCTTTGAGTTGAGGTGTAAGGGCCACTGAAAGTTAATTTTTCTCGTATTCTTTCATATTTGTCTTTGAGCTGATTGCCAGAGCTTGCAGCGACTGCATGTTGAAAGGGAAGGTCCCCACTGGAATCAGCAGCCTCTTGAAATTGCAGTGGTTGTAAGTTCCCTTTCCCTTATTGGCGGCTACTTTTGACTCTTTTTAATATGGAAGAAACTGGCATGTTTTTTTTTCTTACAAAAAATGCTTTGTGTGGCAGTTGCAAGAAC
Source organism: Zygnema circumcarinatum (assembly GCA_037447605.1). Taxonomy (NCBI): domain Eukaryota; kingdom Viridiplantae; phylum Streptophyta; class Zygnematophyceae; order Zygnematales; family Zygnemataceae; genus Zygnema; species Zygnema circumcarinatum. The sequence continues at coordinate 628,043 of CM074806.1, forward strand.
GCTCCCATAAGTCATGAATCGGTTGCATGCTAGAATGCACCAATGTACGAAGCAATGTTGTGAATATTCTTCTTAAATCAAGAGCTCCCCCATGCCACTACTTCAGGTGGCCTCATGTTTTTGATGCATTGCAAATTGGATTTCGCAGGGATTTCTCCACCAATTCGTTAAGCGGTAAAATTCCGCCGGGCATTGTCAACCTGCCAAACCTTTCAACACTGTAAGTGCTTCCAACTGTTGCCATATCAACTTTCATCCGTGCATTGAAATCCCCGAGGTTGCTGCTTATTGGAGGTTGTTCTGAAATGTTGGTGTGTTGCAGGGCGTTCCAGAATAACATACTAAGTGGCGAAATTCCTGTTCGCTCCTCAAAGCTGAAACCATTGGCCATCTTGTAAGTAGCCATAGACAAAGCGCTTCAACTTCTTTCCTTCGCATTTTTAGGGAATGTTGCCCATGTGTATCTGAGCGATTACCCATGTCAGTGCAATGGCTCAAACGTTCTAAAACATGCCACTTCCTTGCTTAATGGGCTAGTTGTGTTCCCTATTCCTCAGGGTCATGGGTGTCAACAAGTTCTCGGGCAAAATTCCAAAGTGGGTCTTCACTGTTCCATTTGTGTAAGTTTGCTGACCTGCAGAACCCACCATTCTGAATTGATCTGCTGAGTTTCAGTGATATGGAGATTTACGGAGATTCCCTGCTCATGAAGATTCCGCTATTTAACAGTCGGAACTGCACTTTCATGCGTGCAGATGCACAGAGTCTCATGAAGGACAATTGCACTCGTTACCTTTCCATTTTGCACCTATCTTACCCTGCGACCTTCACACTTTCACATTCTGCTTCTTTTCTTTTTTCCTTCGTCTCTCACCTTCTCTCTCTCTCTCTCTCGCCTTTTCTCTCACGTCCTCTCTCTCCTCTCTCTCTCACGTCCTCTCTCTCCTCTCTCTCTCTCTGTCCTTTCTTTTTGTTCTAAATTTCTCGATGTTTTCTGTAATCCACTTTGATCTCAGGTTCTTATTTTCTAACCGGTTGGTTGGAAAAATTCCGAAAATTCCAAACTCCACCAATGTATTGTAAGTGCTTGCATAGAAATCAAGAGCGAGTACCTCTGTGCGTTGCAAATTTGATCAGGAAAGAATAAATGGTTGTATTTATTTTATTGAAACTTAGTTCTTACGAACGATTGAAGTCTTTTCACTGGCCTGCCAAGTCCCTCTGTTCCCCGAAAAAGGTCTGTTTTTTTATTGCTGTTGGTTGATCTTTGATTTCTTAGCTTCGTTTCATGTTCAATCCAATTTGTTCTTTTGTTTGCGTGAGCTTTAACTGATGCACAGATAGTACAGCTGCTGTCATATCTTCTTGCCCGGATACGAAGTTACGGCCACATTAGGACGTCTAGTGTGTCACTTTTTTGAGTAATTTAATGTTTGTGATTCTTGTAATAGATTTTGTCCTCCATTCTAACCACTGCCCTTCCCACTGACTCCTTGGATGCTGCAGATCGCTGAGCTCAAACTATCTTTCTGGAGAGATAGTGATTTCAGACGAGAGTCCAGAGTCTTCATTTTACTTCTCTGCGAACTATTTCTCTTCTGTCACTGGAGGAAATCCCAATTATGTATTAGTCGATGACAACTGCTTATCCGGAACCCAGGCAGTCGAATTCGGACCACAGAAGTCAAACAAAGTATGCAATAATTTCTGCAATGCGAAGCAAAAGGGCGGAGCCTGCGGGAAGAACGGAGTCTGCGGCCCCGGCGGTGCCAAGGCCCCGACCTGCACTTGCAAGAAGGGCTACTTCACCTTCGTCAAAAAATTCACATGCACGAAAGGTATTTTCCCCTTTCCATTCTCACTGCTGTTTGTTTTTTTTGTCAGCTTTTATGATTGAGGGTGTATTTGCACTCAAGCCTCCTACCTTGAAGTTTGTTTCTAGCAACGCGCTGTACTTTCTAAGTTTTGATGGGTTTTGCAAGCGACTCGAGAAAGCCTATCCGGTTAAGTCCTGCTTGTACTAACTCTAGTCCCTGGATGCTCCTGTTTCCTGCCCCTTAGACGCGCCACCAAGCCCTAGCGCCCCTGCGGTCGGAGGGAGGACTTGAGCTGAGGGACTTCGTAGCGATTGGACTATTTGCGGGGGAGGGGACGAGAGCCTTCAACTCTTTGAGGCATTGTGCATCGCAAGGTCGGAAGACAGATTGTGCGAGAATCTCCAAGACCATGAACAACAAACAATGGTGGTATGAATTCAGGGGCAATTCTTGTACCTTTGGTTATTTGGAATTGGATGGTGATAATGATGTGATGTTTTTATCGTTGCCATGGCAACAAACGAATGCTGGAACACTTCACATGAACTCAAAAAGAGACAATAGCTCTCAAAGTCGACAAGAGTGCAAATTTGTGAGACGGGAGTACTGATTCTGTAGCCCGCCAGCGCACCCTCCTAGGCCCGCCGTCGTCGCCCGCGCTCTTAAACACCGCTTGAGAGTTGACTCCGAGTCAACCGTGTCCCAAAAATCCCGCGATCATGTCACACGAGCGAAGCCGTTGCCAATGTAACGGTCGGTGGCCCCTGATTGGCTGCAGCGCTTTTGTTGACGTCACAAAAAATACCTTAATAACATAACAACCCTGAAGTGTCATCTGACTGGCGGAGGAAGGTGTGTATCTAGACGAAAAAAGCGTGTATAGTATTTTCCGAATTTATAACGCTTTACAACCCGTTATGAAGTTGGGGTCCATGAGAACTGGGCAGCTATGTACACACCTTTTTTCACTTTTGTTTTTACTTTGAACGGTTCGGATATATTATTTACGGTACGGCCGGTTCAAGTCGACCACTCGCCAGTCGGTGACATGACGTCGTTGGACGTGACATGATGTCATCCCCAAATTGTTAATGGAATCTATTAATTCCACATTGTTTTTGGCTAGATATACACCTTTTTGGTTAAATAAAGGGTAGTGATATTTCCACCCCTTTTTTGGATCCAAACACCCCTTCCCGGCCGGGCAGATTTTAAAAGGGATTAAAAACAGAAAATGCTTTTTTCAGACCTTTTTGGAATCGATACCCACCTTCTTCCGTCGGATGATTTTATTTTTGCTAACCAAGGAAAATGATACCCCGTCACCGCATTTTGAATACTGTATCCCGCCTCCCTGAATTATTTTTTTGAGGGAAAGAAATATCTGCCTGCCCGAATCCGCTCGGAGCGGAAGATCCGTCCGCCACGAGATCGTTCGCGGGTGTCCGTCCTTTACACGTGTGTGTCAATCGCAGCTGTCGATTTCCCTCGCAGATCACACCACTGCAGATCACCGTTCGATCTGCAGCCGGGCTCGATCTTAGCGAATGGAAAGCGCCCACGAGTCCCGTCAAAGCCAAATCGCACCTGCGAGTGCGCGCGTCCTTCGGCCCGAGATCTTGCATATTGTTAGCTCCCAGCCAATCAACATCTGCCACGTGTTACAATTTTGACGTGGAAAATTTTGATTGGTCGAAGATCTCAATGTACGAAATTTTGGGTTCCTCAAGTTGCGACCGTACGACATTTGTACGGAGAAACTTTTGAGAGGACTTTGGCGGGATACGTGGGCACGTGCCATGCGCTGTGACCGAGCCCGGCTGCCGATCAAATAGTGATCTGCCGTTTGCGATCTGCGAGGGAATCGACGGCTGCGATTGACCGCACGCGTGAAAAAAAACTCAGGTAGGCGGGATATTCAAATGGGTCGACGGGTTATCATTTTCCTTGTTTCGCAGAAATAAAATCTGCTGATGGAGGGTGGTATCGATTCCAAAAAGGTGTGAAAAAAGCATTTTCCGTTTTTAAACCTTTTTGAAATCTGCCCGGCCGGGAAGGGGTGTTTGGATCCAAAAAAGGGGTGGAAATATCACTACCCTAAATAAAAACCCTGAAATGGGGAAACTTTCATTGAACTCGCGATGGCGAGGCCATCAAACATCATTTCCCATCAAATGCACATGGACAAAGGCAAAATGTGGAACCACGACTGGCTACCGGCGAAAAAGGGTTCCTTCTGAAACCTTCTGCTCGGACTCTAGTCACATCCAACAAGGCGGATCGCCTTGCCCTGCGATCCGGCTTCTCTGCGAGGTCGATTTGGGCTGTGCCCCCAACGCGTCGCGTTCGCGCGTGCAGGACCGCTCCGCGACTGGCTCCGCCCTCAACGGACCTTCGGACTGAAGTGACGTACGGACAAACGGTTTTCGTACAGTAAGGATACGGCAGTCACTTGATTCGCACTCGTCACGGCGACTTCCTGCTCGATTTCCCCTGCGCTCTCCTACGCTCGCTCCCCCTCTCCCTCCCCCACGCCTTCCCCCTCCCCCTCTCCCTCGCCCTCCCCCTCCTTTCCCTCTCTCTCTCCCCCTCCTCCTTTCCCTCTCCTCTCTCTCCTCTCCTCTCCATGGCGTCCTCCGCCGCCCTCCTCCTGGCAGCGCTGCTCTGCTTCGCCGCCTCTGCGGACGCCGCGCTCGTGAAGGCCGCGCAGCAGAGTGAGTGGCGCGCAGGCACGCGAGGCCGCGCGACGCGCGCATGCATGCATGCCTGCGTGAAGGAGGAGGCTCACGGCGAGCGGGTGGGCGGACTCAGCGGCGCTGCAGGCCGTGAAGGCGAGTCTGCGGCTGACGGACCCGAAGCTGCCGAACTCGTGGAAGGCCTCCTCCGACTGCAGCGCGTGGCGCGGCGTCAAGTGCGACGCGGCGGGGAACGTCGTGCAGCTGTGCGCGCCTCCTCTCCCTCCTCCGGGCAGAAGAAAATAGATTTTTTACCTTGCACATCTTTCTGGGCGGGCTGGGGAAATTTTCCATCTAGCACTTTGCTCATTGCAGACAAAGATTTCCTTCTTCCCGGAGGACTGATGTGCGGGCAGAAGAAATTTTTTTTTTTTGCACTTCTTTCTGTGCTGGCAGAGAAAACTTTGCCATCCTCCACTTCTTTCTGTTTGTGTCATTTTCTCGCAGCACTTTTTTTTGCACTGCTTTCTTTGCCGGGCAGGGCGCTAGTTTCTTTCATCTGAGCCTGGCCCATTTTTTTTATTTTTCCTTTTGCTATCTTTTCTGAGTGCACATTCCATGCGCTTAAAAGCTTCAAAAGTAGCGCAGGGGACACTCTTTTCTCCAAGATTCCAGAAGTCGCGAAAAACCTTTGACGAACGTCAGACCGAATTTCGAAATTGTCGTTGTTACAGACTTCTATGACATGTTCGACATTCCTTTTGTTTCAATCTTTTCGTTGATGAATTCTCCCTTCTTCGCGCAGAGCGATTACTCCAGTCGAATACTATTTAACTTACATTGAGTTGAACAGTACCGTTCCCGAAGTGTATCCTCTCACCATCAAGGGAACCATCTCGCCAAAGATATCGGAGCTCAAGAATTTGGAGATACTGTGAGTTCTGTTGAAGCCACCTCTAGGATAAGTGAGCGTGCTTCTCGTTCTGTTTGTCTTGATGGTTTCGGATTCCTTAAACCCACCAGATTATAAATTTAATTTCACTCTCGAGTTTCAAGTTTTTCGTAATTTCTGCGGACTTTGAAAGTGAAGGGCTTGGGGCTGCTTGGCGCCTCAATTGACTATAATTTTAGGGTCGTAAGATGTTGAGGGAAATGAAGTTGCTTTGGGATTTGTGGCGCTTAAGTTGAAATTGTTTAACGGTGGTTGCTTAATCTACCTGCTTTTATGCTTTCTAAGGATAATTTCATGTCGGATGGTGGGAGCTGCAGTGTTTTTTATACGACGGGCCTAGTCGGAGACATACCGGAGGGACTTGGAAATCTGAAAAAACTCAGATTTCTGTAAGAACAAAGTCCCACTTCACTTAGTGCAGGGGTCGAATTCTGTGCATCGTCGTTACAACCGTGCAAATCGTTGGAGACTACAGAGAGTTGTAAGGGTTCAGCAAATTTCTTGAATCTAACGAGAAGAACTACAGGACAAACTGTTTCTTACTGCTTTGCTTTTCCTTGTGTGTTTGGGGATGCAGTGAGTTGAGTGGGAACAATTTCACTTCCAATATGCCAACCAGTGTAAAAATGTTGACGAATCTTCAGTTCCTGTATACCGCCTACACCTTTTTCCACTCCATCAGCTAACCATTTTGTGGGCAGTTGCATTTCAGTTTCTTTCTATATTCGGTTGGAACAAAGAAATCTGGGCTTTGTCTAGATTGGCCTCAAGCTTCACTTTCCCCTTTCTTCAAGACATTTAACATGACGTGAAGTGTTTTGTCATGCCATGTGACTTTTACCATTCGTCGAGAGTTTAACAGTGAATTTTCACTAGTTAGGTTCAGAGGGGCATTAGGATTGCTGTTCCAGCGACGCTTTTCGTTTAGGTAATGGCCAGTGAAGGTCTATTCTTCTTTTCTCACATTCTTGCATGTTTAGCTTGGGCGGTTTGCCAGATCTTGCAGCACCTGCAAGCTGAAAGGGAAATTCCCCACTGGAATCAGCAACCTCTTGAAGTTGGAGTGGTTGTAAGTTCACTTTTCCTTATTGGTGGCTACTTTGGGCTTTTTGTATTTGAAATGTTCTGTTATTCTTAAGGAAAAGACCAGCTGTATGTCAGCTTTTTGAACTCTCTCGTAAGTCCTGAATCGTTTGCGTGTGAAGCAATATTGTGATGAGACTTGCTCATTCAAGAGCTTCTCCATGCCACTCCTTCCGGTGGTCCCATTTGAATGATGCATTGCAAATTTGATGTCTCAGAGATTTGACCGTCAATGCATTGAGCGGTAAACTACCGCCGGGCATTGTTAACCTGCCAAAGCTTACAACACTGTGAGTGCTTCCACCTGTTTCAATGCGATATTTCAACTTTCATCCGTGCAATTGTCATTGACCGCCACGAATTCGCTGCTTAGTGGAGCTTATTCTGAAATGTGGGTGTGTGGCAGGGCCCTTGCAAATAACACACTAGGCGGGAAAATTCCTGTTCGCTCCACTCACCTGAAGCCATTGGAGATCTTGTAAGTAGTCAATGTGCTTCATCTTCTTGACTTCGCATTTTTCCTGGTGTGTTGAGGCTTTAGGGCTATGTTCCCCATGTATATCTGAGCGATAACCCATATCAGTGGAATGACCCAAACGTTAATAAAGCATGCTTCTTTCTTAACGGGCGAGTTCTGGGCTCTAATCCTCAGTGTTATGGGTTCCAACAAGTTTTCGGGAGAAATTCCAAAGTGGGTCTTCGCCGTTCCATTTGTGTAAGATTGCTGACTTACTCAATTTTCTAGATTGATCTACTGAGATTCAGTGATATGGAAACTTCAGGAGACTGCTTGCCTATGAAGATTCCGCTTCTTAACAGTTGGAACTGTGCTTTCATGCATGTAGATGCACAGTCTCATGAAGGATAATTGCACTCGTTACCTTTCCATTTTGCACCTTCCACCTTTTCCCTGCTCCCCACTCACCTTTTCACTCTCTCCCTCTCTCTCTGTCGATTTCATTTGTTTTAAATTTCTCCTTGTTTACTGTATTCCACTTTGCTCTCAGGCTCTTGGGTAACAACCGGCTGGTTGGAAAAATTCCGAAACTTCCAAACTCCACTTTTGTTATGTAAGTGCTTGCATAGAAATCAAGATTGAGAACCAAATTTTTTGTTGCAAATATGAATGGGAAAGATTAAATGTTTGTATTGCTTTCATTGAAACTTAATTCTTACCATTGAAGTGTTTTCGTTGGCCTGCCAATTCTCGCTGCACCCTGAAATGCGTCCTTTTTTTTTTTTTTGTGGGTTGACTTGTGGCGTCCTAAGATTTGTTTTATGTTCAAATCAATTTGTTATGTTTGTTAGCGTGAGCCTTAACTGATGCACGGCTTGTACAGCTGCATCATTGGTCTTGCTCTGCTACAAGATTACGGCCACTTTAGGACGTCAAGGGTGTCGCCATTTTGAGTCATTTAATGTTTCTGATTCTCGGAATAGATTGCCGTGGGTTTCGTTGTAACATATTAAGAAGTTTCATGGTGATTCTCGTAAGTCATTGCCGAGAATTTGAGCGTTTCATGAAGAGCTTTTGTCCTCCATTCTAACTACTGGTCTTCTCACTGACGCCTTGGATGCTGCAGTGAGCTGAGCTCAAACTACCTATCTGGAGAGGTAGTGATTTCAGAAGAGAGTTTAGGGTCCTCATTCCTTCTTTCCGGGAATTATTTCTCTTCTATCACTGGAGGAAGTCCCACTTCTGTGATTTTTGTCGATGACAACTGCTTATCCGGAGCCCTGGCAGTGAAATTCGGAAAACAGAAGAAAAATAAAGTATGCAATAATTTCTGCAATGCGAAGCAAAAGGGCGGAGCCTGCGGGAAGAACGGAGTCTGCGGCCCCGGCGGTGCCAAGGCCCCGACCTGCACTTGCAAGAAGGGCTACTTCACCTTCGTCAAAAAATTCACATGCACTAAAGGTAGTTCATCTCGTCCATTTCTACTGCCCCCTTTCTTTTTTCATTTTCTGTATTTGAGCTAAAGCATGCACACTTCGAAGTTTGTTTCTAACAACGCGATGTTTTTTTTAAGATTGATGGGTTTTGCTAAAAGACCCCCCTATCCCTATCCCTATCCCTATCTCTATCATCCCTCTCCCTGTCCACCTCTCTCTCCCTCTCCCTCTCCCTCTCCCCCTCCCCCTCCC
>CM074806.1:636724-649419 GCA_037447605.1 Zygnema circumcarinatum
TCCGCCTCCGCCTCCGCCCTGCCTCTGCCTCTGCCTCTGCCCATCCCTATCCCTATCCCCCGTATCGAGAACGACTATCCTGTTAGTTCTGTTTGTACTAATTCTTGTCACTTGATGCTCCGGGTCCTGCCCCTTAGACGTACCCACGCCATCAAGCGCCCCTCCGGTCGGAGGGAGCACTTGATCGGAGGCCATTCGCGGCGATTGGGCTGTGCGTGAGAGTGGAGGAGAGTCGTCCACTCGTTGAAGGCATTTTTCATCCTAAGGTCGGAAGACATGATATGCGAGAAGCTACCAGAGAACGAACGAAGGCCACTGGGTGGCTGGATGAGTGTAGAGGCAACGTTTGTAACTTTTTTGCTTTGAATGGGCTGGTGATGATGATATGAGGATGTTGCCATTGCCATGGTAATACACGAAACTATAAATTAGTGAATGGACTAAATAGTCGAAATCTACTTCTTCAGCAAAAAAAGGCTAGCATTTCAAAGTTGGTGGAAAGTGAAGAAGTCAAGAACTGATCCAACGTCACCTAAATTTGCGACCAGTAGGTGTGAATTAGTGTCTGAAAAACTTGTCAATCCACTATCAAATAAGTACTACGCAGGGTGAGGCTGTGCATGTCGCAATTTGGAATATGTTCTCAAAGCAATCCTTCTGCCTACGAATTCACTCTCAAAATTGTTCGATTAATCGCTTCCTATTTCGAATTTGATGTGTATTAACAGTTTTTCAGTGTGTCACCACCCTTCCTGAAGTCCAAATCATTGTCTAGAAGCACGCCCGAGCGAGGCTCGGGATAACATTTGTCGCTTTGTGGCTTCAGTAATCGCTCGGGAATTACGGCCGTTCTGCTTTAGCATAAAAACGTGGCCTTCGCTAGATTGAGTTACATTAGGGGGAGTCAGACCTTGACCATCGCCAAATCAATTTCGTAAGCCTGTTGGGCGAATTAAGCATTGGCTAGGTACGCATTTCGGTACTGCTGGGTACGGCGGAACCGCGGATCCCGACCCGGAATTCGTACACGAAAGATGTGACTTTTAGTATAAGGTATTCGGAAATTTCGTAAGCGATGGTCAAGGTCTGACTCCCACTATTAGAGGAGGGGAGCTACTGTAAAAAGAGGGCCTCTGTGTCCAACGAGGACCACTCCCGCAATGCCACGTGGCATTGATGTACGGACAACACGTCACAAATCTAGGGTCGTTTCGTATCCGTCATCAGGTGGTCGACAAACTCAAATCCGCCGCATCATTGAACCTGATCGTAGGATTTTTGCGGCGCGGTGGACTCAGATCAACTCTCAAGACTGAGAGAAGGTGCGCTGGCGGGCTACAGAATAAGTACTCCAGTCTCACAAATTTGAAGTCTTATCGATTTTGAAAGCTATGGTCTCTTTTTTAGTTCATGTGAGGTGTTCCACTATGTGTTTGATGCCATGGCAACGATAAAAACATCATAGCATCGGGGTGAGTTTTGCTTAGGGTAGTGCTAAATTCACACCTTTTTTGTCTAGGCACAGACCTTTTTCACAGGGCAGATTTTAAAATAGACAAAAAAACATTACAAATGGAAAATGCTCTTTTCACATCTTTTTGGAATCGATACACACCTCCAGCCTCCGGTCGACCCCTGCTCTCACGCGGCGCTTGAACTGAACTTGATTTTTTTTTTTCTCGCACTAGTTTTAGGATTTCAGGCAATTAACGCATGTGCTGAAATCTGTACATGTCGCGTTACAAGAGTCAATTTAAAATACTGTTTCTCATTTGCGAATTGAGTCAAGGTTCGGTTCCTGTCTCTGACGTCGCCTTCCTTTTGAGCATTCGCGCGGGCATCCTCCGGTCGGTGCTCTTCAAGGGAGGATCGGGAAGTATTAGGAAAAATGCAGCAGATTAGGTCAACCTACTTTAGTTGCAAGCATGTATGGTGAGAAAGCTTTGCTTTGCCAAGGTCTTCCTAACCCTTTTTTTTTTTTTTGACCTTTCGTTGCTAAAATAAGCAATTTGCATTGAGAAGCTTTAGTTCATACTCGCTCTATCTCCTCATTTGTTGCAGCTGTCCTTTTCGTTGGCACGGCACCAATTAAAACAACCATAAATTCCTCTTTATTGCCGTTCGAATTTATAAATACGGTGACCAATGAACACCACCGACCCATTCGAAAGCAAACAAGGTATCGTGTTTCCCACTGCCCTGCCGCCATTGCTTTCTGATTTATTATCTCAAGGCGTCTTGCAGACTACGTAACTTAATGGTGGAGAATATGATGATGGAGACTACCTTAGAGCTCATATTTCTCGTCCACTTCCAGAAGCATAGTCTAATTCCCACTATCCTTCCTCTCACTGTCAAGTTCTCCTCCGCATAACAGGTGGTGGCGGAGCGTTTCCTGAGGCGCAATAATCAAAGCATCAAGCGAGTAGTGTTAATGCAGGAGAGGATTTCCCTATACATTTCTAATCTGAAGAGGAAACGCGTGGAATGTTCAAGACATAGGGCGAAGCTAGGAACAGTGGAGGATTAAACGCAATCACACCCTCAATTAAGAAACACAGAAAAAAATGGAAGAAAGGCCAGCTACCTTTAGTGCATGTGAACTTGTTTGCAAAATTGAAGTATCCCTTATCGCAGGTGCAGGTCGGGGCCTTGGCGCCGGCGGGGCCGCAGACTCCATTCTTTCCGCAGGCTCCGCCCGTCTGCTTCGCATTGCAGAAATTATTGCATACTTTGTTTGACTTTTGACTTCCGAATTGAGTTGCGAGGTCGCCAGACAAGCAGTTGTCATCTGCAGCGATTGTGCCGCCTAAAGTGACTTTGGAGAAATAGTTCCCAGCAAGATTATAATAGTTTTCAATATTGCCCGGAGTGACCACCTCTCCCGATAAGTAGTTCGACTCAACAGCTCTGCAGCATGCACAAGTGCAGCATTGGAAAGCATTTACAATAGAAAGAAAGAATAGATATTATAGTTTATGATTCAGAAAATGTGGCAAGTACAGAAACGATAACTTCTTCATGGCTTTATAGCCAAAACCCAAAACCAGCTTTCCATACACCACAGTCGTCCCTCCGGAAGTCCAACTTACACGACGTAGGTATAATTCTGAAGTTTCGGAAGTTTTCCAACCAGTTTGTTATCCCCCAATAGCCTGCGAGCCACACAGAATTATGCCCATGTTGATAGGCATAACGTACTTCCAATACGAAAAACTTTTCCAGCCAATGAAAGCAGTCTCCCTCTCCCTCTGCCTCCCACTCCCTCTCCCACGCCCCCCCCCTTCCGCTCTCCCCCATTCCCGTTCCCATTCCCCCTCACCCCTCTCCCCACCTCAACTGAAAGGCATTTTTGTCGAACTGAAAACTGGAGCCAGCAAAATCACAATTGCATTGTGGGCAGGTTTCATGCTTTAGTTGAACTCACACGAATAAGGCGGTGAAAATCCATTTGGGAATTGTGCCTGTAAACTGATTCACGCTCAAAACCCTGGAAAGAACAGATCATATACCGCCCATTTACCGTAAAAAAGAAGCCAAGATTTCAACCTTAAAGCCACCCAATCGGTACTTTTCCGTTCACAAATATGAGGAGCAGAGAAGCCCAAAGTCCCCAATGGCTCACAAGTAAGGAATTGGCGCCAATTTGGAAGACCGGACCGGAATATTTCCGTTCAACGTGTTGTTTATGAACGCCCTGCAACAGTCCGTACAGCTTGAAATCAATTTCCAAAAGCAAATTTCGAAATGAATCCTTTGATGCAGACGTGGCTATCAATATGCATTCGGTAGCTCGGTGGATAGAATCAGTTGAGTATACTTGAGAGTTTTTTTTTTGTCGAGTGTGTAAGCTAGTTCATTTTTTAAAGGGAGTCTTTTATTAGTCTTTTTAGGTTTAGAGGAAGTACTCACAGCCATTGTAGATTTGGCAGATTGACAACACTCTGAGGAATTGCGCCGCTCAATCGGTTCGAACCTAAATCTCTGCAACAACAGATTTCTCACATGGAGTCAGTTGAATAGGACGCCTGCAGGCCAAACAGCTACAAACAAGACGTGATGTATCTGAAGAATGCATGGAGAGGGAGAGGAAGAGGAGGAGAGAGAGAGAGACGTCTCCCTCTTCCTCTGTCTCTCCCTCTCCCTCTCCCACTCTCACTCTCTCACCCTCTCTCGCCGTCACTTACATTGCCTGAAGTTTCAAGAGGCTTCCGAGTTCGGTCGGAATCTTTCCATTCAGGTTGCAGTCGTAGCAACTTCTGCGCCCCATTTAAAAGAAAAAAAATGAAAATAATTTCAAAGACAGAAATTGCAAACTTAGCCCCGACTTCAAACCCCCTACGGACCACTACTTTTATCTTTATTAAAATGTAAAAGAAAAGAGAAGAACATGAATAAAAGTAACTATGCAACGTACAAGTATTCCAAGTTGATTAATTTTTGGATATTTGAAGGCGCTGCTCCAAATTTGTTCCCATCGAGTATGCTGCGCCCAACAGGGAAGTCAAAAGGTCGTTAATTTCCAAAAAATAAAAACCGAGATAATATGTCAAAGAATCCTGAGGAGAATTCGATGAGAGCAAAACCCTAAAATTCTTCACAATTAGTGGGAAAAAGGTGAAAATTCAGTGATTGCATTATTTTTCTCCTTTTCAAAATGGGCTTACAGAAACTTCAGATTCTTCAAAGTGACAATTTCCTGCGGAATGTCTCCGACGAGATCGAGGTAATAGAGGGTCCTGCAATGTAATAATTTTTAATGGAAAAAATCAGAAAAAAAAAATTCTTTCAGGCATCTCGATAACCTGAGAAACAAGCACTAGCGGTTCCAGCGAGCCTTTTAAAACCCACATAAAAATTAGAAAAACACTGAAATCCCAAAAGAAAAAGAAAAAAAAGACATGCTTGAAAAAACGACTCCAGATAGTTGGGGACAAAAATCTCACAGATTTTCCAATTTTTTAAGCTCCGCAATTTTGGGCGAGATGGTTCCGCTTTTGGTGATCGGAGAGGTCGCCGTAATCGTCGGATCGATCTGATCGCCGATGAGAACGGACACGATTTTCGTAGTCAGCGTTCTGTACGGGACAAAAAAAAAAAAAAACCCAAAAAGGCAGAGAGAGAGAGAGAGAGAGAGAGGGACAGAGATGAGGCGCAGCCTGCAACCACTTTCCTCGCCACAAAATGAACCGCAAAAGCTCCATTTCATCACGCGTAAAGATATAAATAATAATAAATAAATAAGTAAAGAAGCAGAGGACAAGGCCCTCCCTCCCTCCACTACCTCCCTCCCTCCCTCCCTCCCTCCCTCCCTCTCCTCCCTCCCCTCCCACCCCTCCCTCCCTCCCTCCCTCCCTCCCTCCTCCCCTCCTCCCTCCCTCCCCTCCCCTCCTCCCTCCTCCCTCCCCTCCCCTCCTCCCTCCCTCCCTCCTCCCTCCCTCCCTCCCTCCCTCCCCTCCCCTCCCTCCCTCCTCCCTCCCTCCCCTCCTCCCCTCCTCCCTCCCTCCCTCCCTCCCTCCCTCCCTCCCTCCCGGCCAATGGCGAACAAACTGACAGCGCGACCACGTTCCCCGTCGTGTCGCACGTGACGCCCGCCCACGTGGCACAGTCCGCGGAGGCCCGCCACGTGGCGAGCACCTTGGGGTTGCGCAGAGCGAGGGCCCCCTTCACCGCCTGCAGCGCCGCTGCACCCGCCCGCCCGCCCGCAAGCGTCAGCCCCATACATACATACATACATACATACATACATACATACATACATACATACATACATACATACATACATACATGTGCGCATGCCTTCATGCATGCCTGCATGCATGCATGTATGGGGGGCATGCTTGGGGGCGGCATCTGGCCAGGCATGCCCGCGCGTCACTCACCCTGCTGCGCGGTATTCACACGTGCGGATTCCGCAGAGGTGGCGAGGCAGAGCAGCGCCGCCAGGAGGAGGGCGGCGGAGGACGCCATGGCGCCTCCGCGTGGAGAGCTCGAGCCGAGAGGGAGGAGGGGAGGGCAAGGGAAGGGGAGATTGAGAAGGGGGGTGAAGGGAGAGAGAGAGACGGCGAGAGAGAGAGGGGAAGAGGGAGAGAGGGGAAGAGGGAGAGGGAGAGAGGGCGAGGTAGAGGGAGTGGGAGAGGGAGATAGGGAGAGGGAGAGAGGGATATGGGAGGGGAGGTGTAGAGGGAGAGGGAGGGACGGGCGGCCGCCAGAGGGCGGGCCGGTCCGGATAGGTCCGGCGGCGGAGCCAATGGGCGGCGAACCCAATGGGCGGCGGCGCGCACCTGCGGTGTTGAACGCTTGTCGTATTGGCGAGCAGTCAACGCACGGCGGTCAAGGGCAGCCTGGCGCCGCGCCGGAGTGGTCGACGCAGCGAATGGGGTGGCTCTGTCACGCGTGGCAATTGCCACGTCGAGAGCGAACCAGCTTTCAGGAGAGTAGTATCTGCAAATCAGAGGGCGACACGTAATTAGTGAGCTGGCTTCTCTAGTAGGTTGCGTACAATGTTTTGTCGAGAGGCGGGGAATGCTGAGTCATGTAATTTGTCGTTTGCGACGAGACGAAGTATGCCGCGATTTTGCCGGTGTATCGGTGACTATTGCCGACGACAACCGGTCGGAAACTCGGCCGGCGGAACTTCTGCCGGCTGGTAAAGACACGTTGGCAATACCGTGGGTGATCCGATATCGGTCGGTCCTGTCCAGCTGGCTAAGTACATGGCAATTTTCTATTGGCCTACATTTACCGACACGCGTTCGAAACCATTTATTATTATATTTTTTTGTCGGTCACCTGGCGAGTACGGCTGAAATGGTCCGAAGCCCAGCTAATAACAGAATGCCACGTGTAGATCGCGTCGGTCATTTCAAGATTCCGCTCAGATCCCTTAATCTTCGGATTCTTTGGCACGTGTCCTGACCCAGTGTCGGCGCCGCTGTCGGCTTCTGCACGAAAGCACCGACAAAACTCACTCGTACGGAGTACTGACTATTTATACAGCTGCGCACTGAACCGAACCCACCAAAAACGTACGATCCGTCGCCTTTCATCACCCATTCGTACAGCCGATCGTACGTTAACGACCATTTGCGTACATTTCCAGTCACCTCTCCGTACATGTTTGTACACTCTCTTCGTCCGTTACCGCCGCCTTCTGCCGCTCACGTGTCCCTGTCTTCTTCCCCGTCTAAAAGTACTTTTTTACGTACGAAACGCCGTCAGTCCATGCCTTCACTGTACGGAAAAATTTCCGTACAACGTTCGTACTGTACGATTAAGGTTTTGTCGACCTCCTTACCGGGAGGACCCGAGGGCTTAGCGGCGAGGGGTGGGGCGGGGTTCGGGGGAGGCGGGGCCTGGGGGGGGCGGCGGGGGGCGGCCATGAAGGGGGCGCAAGGGGGGTCGCGAGGGGCGCAGAGGCGGCCATGGCGGCCATGGCGGCCGCAGCTCGCCTTCACGCTCTGCGGGCTGGCGGTGGTGGCGTGGCTCGCGGGGGGCATGCTGCGGGACCACTCCGCGCTCTCGCTGCGCAGCCATGGCTCCGCGCTCCTCGCGCGGCGAACCCTAGAAACCCTAAAACCGCTCAGCGCGCTGCTGGAGACGGAGGAGAAGTCTCTGGAAGGGCGGGCCGGGTCCCTGGAGGCTCCCAAAACCCTGACGCTCTCCTCGGAGGGTTCAGACGCCCTCCGTCCTGCAGCAGACGCGGCGGCGGTTCTGCTCTGCGGGGGCGGCCTGGAGGAGCGCCTGCACGCCATCTGCACGGCCAAGGCGCTGACAGACGCGGCGGGAGGCATGCCGCTGCGCATCGTGTGGAGCTCGGATCCATGGCTGCCAGCCACACTCTTCGGGGAGCTTTTTTCTTCCACCAATGGGGACTTGGACGTGGTAGACGATCCCTCTGGAAGCTTCCGGCTGCCGGCCACGTGGCAGCCGTGGGAGTACGTGGCGGAGGTGATCACGGACGCCTGCAGGGCGCCACGTGGCAGTGGGGGGGAGGAGCTGGGGCCTGCCAACTGGGACCGCCAGGTGGCACCTCCTCGGGGGCTCCACGTCAGCCCTAATGTGACCGCATGCGAGTTGCGGCAGGCCCCGCTCGGACCAATGGCGGTGTGCCAAGTGGCGGAGAGTGTGCGCGCGTGCTACCGCCAGCTGGCAGTGGTTGCTGATGTCACTGACATGCTGGCAGGTCTCAATTGGTCAAAGATCGAAGCGAGCGTCGGAGTGCTCGCGCAGAGCAGGCCTCCCTCGGACCCACCTTCCCGGAAGCTTCCTCAGTGCAGAATTCTGGGCACGAATGCGACACGAAATGTGATGGGCCGAGAAAGTAAAAATTTTAAAGATGGTGGGAAGTGGAGCTTGCAGCTTCCAAGAAGGTGCGTGGAAGCTTCTCAGTCGCGGGAAAGTATTGCGAACCAGACGCTGATTGCCATGGTGGAGGAGGTGCTGAGGGACCCAAAAGTAGATTTTTTTATGGGGGGGTCGGCGCTGGAGGTGATTGATTGGATCGAGGGGAAAATTCATCCGGATCGGAAGATTGAGCGGTTGGGATATGCAACACTCGGAATGCGGGTGAGAGCTTGTTTAAAGAAGCATTTGCGAGAAAAATTGAATCCTCTAAAGTCTAAAAGCAGAAATTAACGGTGAGGCGTAGAAAGCGCACATACCTTCTGCTATCTTATGTTCAGAACTTACTCTAACAATGGAAGGAAGAGCGTGCTCTTACTTTGTCTTAGGTTGAACAAACGACAGTGTCCTGTGTTCGCCCTGTGCGCATAGAAGGTTTTTTAGGTCTGGAACCCGACAACCCTAACAACCCTTCAAATTATTCGCAAAATTTTCCGCGTGGGTGCAGCTTCTGTGCCAAGGCTCAGACTCCGACAACGAGGGCCTTCAAAAATGGAGCCTCGAAGATGTTCAAGCAGTGGGCGTTAAAAGAATGCCACTTGTCGCCTGCGCGAGGCGCCAGCTGGCAGAGCTTCTTGTTCTCTCACGCACTAAGTCCCTGATCCATATGTTTCACAGTGGAGGATCGGAGTTCATCGAAGCTCGGAGGAAGGGAGAGGGGCAGGGAGGGGAGGGAGGGGAGAGGAGCAGGAGGGAGGGAGATGACATGGTTGCTACAGTGAGTCTCTGCGATAATGCGCCTCTTAAAACGATTCAGAAGCGGCAGTGGACGGCATACATTGATGTGAACGGTGAGGAGGATAATGCAGTGAGGTTTTCCTCAGTTTAGAGCAGCTACTCTTGAATTCCCGCGTCACATTAACTTCATAATTTTGGTCAAGAATAGAGGGAAGGGTTGTTGGTTTTTCTTACCCCTCCTCTCTCTCTCTCGTCCGCCCAGCCCATACCTTGATACCTCTTAGCTTTGATTGAAAATGGGAAGGAGTGTCTGAGTTGTCTCCTATACTCCTCCGCTTCCTCCTTCCCCCCCCCCACCATTCGTTCTTTCCCATTTTCGCTTCCCTTAATCTAGGTTAGGCCTTGTTCAATTTGACAGATGAAGTTAATTTTTTGAGGTTGTGTGGGGGTGCAGAGAAAGAAAAGTTGTTGTATTGTGCGATGCCTAAGGTCGCCTGCACGACTTTGCGATCATGGCTTCGCCGACTCAAGGGCCTTCCCGGTAAGCTCGTGAAGGTCCTTATTAAACTCCAAAGGCTCGTTTTTAAGCTGTTTAACTCAGTGCCTTGTGCATTTTGGGATTGAAAAACGTCGGTTTCTCTGCACTTTCTCAAGGTTTCAGCTTTACAGCAGGTTTGAGATATTCTAGATTCAGAAGTTTCGATATTTTTTAGTGTTCAAAAAGGTGTGTTGTAGGCTTCTTAGGACCTTTAAACATAGGCGCATTTGAAGGTTTTGGTTTCTTCAAATTGGTCGAGAGGACTAGATTTTTTTTTAAAAGTTGAAGGATGTGAGGCTCCTTCGTTCAACTTCTCAAGTTCTCTGTGTCTTAATCCCTTACGGACTTTAGATTACCTAGACTTTTTGGACATTTTAAGGAGATTGGATAGGCTGTCTTTAGTGTTGGCTTCGGAATGAGACGATGAAGATGGCTTTTAGAGTTCTTCGACTGACTGAACTGAAGTGTGCTGTTCATGGAACCGCGTCGACGACTTCAAGAACAGACTTGAAAGAACCCGAAGACATTCACATCAAAAGTACGCCATTCTTCTTTCCTTCAGATGGAATGGATACCACAGTAGATGGGTTGATGCAATTTAGGGCTTTTTCTGTTAAAAGACCTTTCCTCTTCTTGTTTGTGAAAGGTGAAGAAAGTTGGGACTGCATCATTAACATTTGCTTTTGGAAAAACTTGGGTCCTTGTTTTCAGAAAAGAATGGTTTATCAGTTCTTCAATCCCACTACTCGGAGAGCCAAATCATTCAACTCCTGACTGATCCCAGGATGTTCCGATTCACCTTTGTACGGAATCCTTGGAACCGCATCCTCTCCGCCTACTTGGACAAGCACATCTTGGGAGGTGTCGTGGAAAAAAATCGACACATTTGGAACGAAAGATTCTTCTGGTCCCTTCCCAAAAAACTCATTCCCAGCCGAAAAACCGACGGATTGATGAGCTTCCATGACTTTGTCGTGAACGTGGGCCGAGTCATCCTCGCCAACCGAGCCTCAATGGACCCCCACATTGCTCCGCAGATCGATCTGTGTGCTCTGAATTCAATCAAATATCACTTTGTGGGTCGGTTTGAGCAGTTTTCAGCGGATGCTAAGAACCTCTCCTCCCTGCTTAAGCTCGCAGAGAGGGGTTTGGCTCAGCCCCACTACGACCAGTCGGCGCACAGGACCCACTCGGAGAGGAAGATCGAGGAGGCCTACGACCGGCGGACGGTGGAGGAGGTCTCCGAGGTCTTTTCTATGGACAGAGCGTTTCCGTTAAACGGTGTCAGTTTTGAGCCGCCTCCGCTGCAGTTAAGCAAACAGTCGGCGAGCAGGTGAAGGGAGCTGCTGCTGCTGCTGTTGGGGGTGGGGATTTGATACCAATTCTTTTTCTATTCGTTTTTTTTTTTTTTTTTTTTTTTTTCCCCTTTCCGTGCACTAAAAAGTGCCCAATAAATGTAGTTATTACTTTTATTTACCGTAAAACCGAACAGGTTGAGAAATTTTTAAATGATTTTACTTAATTTCTCAATTCTCAATCTTATCGAAGAGGCTTGAACTTTGGATACTCGATGTCGAAACTTTTTCGATTTAAGAAAACGACAAGGCTTAAGAAAAAAGTTCAACGACTCAACATGTTCGGCCGCACGTGTGGACTCCACTTTCTGTCACGTTGGTTCCGTACGACTCGAGGGATCTGGTTAACCCAGGGTCCATTTTTGCCGTACGACACTTCCCATGATCAGATCAACAATTTCTGTACATACGACCGGATCCACGCACTTTGCGCTTTCCAACGTGGCCACTGACGTGGCGCCGTCCGCGAGGCGGCGGACCGTCCGCTGATGAGGCCGCGAAGTTAAACAGAGAGCGAGTAGCCGTATGGTACGGTCTTAGGGTACAACCTGCCAGGATGTACGGTGGCGCACCGGGGGGAAAATGGACGGTCAGGATTGAACGATGCTAGGCGTCAGAAAAAACCAGTTTGTGGGAAACTGGAAACCTGTACGGACGATAACAGCACATCCCTGTATTGACGGCCAGATTGTGTGGCAGAATCAGATTTTTTATCTACCAATATGAAAACGCCACGTGGCAAGCTTGTCGTGGATTGTGCTAATAGTGGGACCTGAAACACGATACGATTACGATGAGATCCGCATTTGGCCAACCAGAGCACGTCACGTGTCGTCTGTGGCAGAAAATAACTATTAGATCGCGACAGATTCTCCCCGTCCATTAATTTCAATTTTGCCCGCCGTACCGTACCTATTTCAGCCCCCATTTTAAGAAATCGATGTTCTTGTTTTTTTTGCGGCGCCGCAAAAATTCCAGAAATTCCGATTCTCCGAACCTTCCACGCGCGCCGCTACGTGGCGCCATCTGAGCGCTTCTTCGCCACGTGTACACCACCCATTGCCAGTCACTCCGATTCTGTCCACGTGGCCGCCACCTCCCTTCGTCCCTGCCTGCCACGTGGCCCATCGGTCGCCGGTCAACCATCCCACTGGCGCGCGCCGCGTGCCGGCAGGCCGCGGGCCGGCCGTACGGACGGGTGCCACCTGGAGGGCCCATGGCGCGCGTCCCTTCCCACCGCCGTACAAATTGGGGCTCCATGCTGTTCCGTTAAACAGGCAAAGCTCGGCCAGTCAGGTGCCGCCACGTGGTTAACCCTTTGGACGGACGCGCGTCTGGCAGCGCCGACAACGGGCCGCGCCTTGGACGGCGCCGCCTTTTGCGGTCCGTGAAACGCGGAGCAATAGTTTTGGGGAACGGACGTTTGGAAACTTTTGACGCTTAGACAGCGTGTGGACGAATTCGAGCGCGCCACGCGTCCCAAAACTGCCCGCAGAACCGTCCGGGCAGGAAATAATTTCTTGGTGAGGCTCCTGCGCGGAACGGCCCGAAAAGTTGACTGGGCGGGGCTGCACGTGCGAGCTGTCACGGGCGGACTGCGGACCGCCGCTGGCAGTCAGGGCGGGGGATTGGTGGGAGGGAGTGGCAGACAGAGAGGAGAGGGAGAGGGGGAGAGGGGGAGAGGGAGAGGGAGAGGGAGAGGGAGAGGGAGAGGGAGAGGG
>CM074806.1:663179-675330 GCA_037447605.1 Zygnema circumcarinatum
AACAAACCTAAAAAAATTGAGTTCGCTCACTACGAACTGCCATACAGTGTTTTGTTGTTACAATACTAATAAGTAGTTGAATTTTTCAGTCAACAAATATGGTAAGGTCCCCCTCATGCTTACCTCCGTTTCCACCTTCCGCTTTGCCGTCAAATCCGCCTTGTTCCCAGCCAGTGCCATAATGAGATGCGGATTTCCTGCACCTCACACCGCCGCCCTTCAGCTGTTTTCCTGAACAATCTAGCTAAGTCTAGATAATTCCAAAAAAAAAACCGGAAAACCGGAAATGAAGGTCTCGGAACAAACAAAGGAGTTCGTCCTTGCTTGTCAATATGATCACTAAGTACTAAGATTTACAACCAGCGCATTGCAATGTAAGCCTCTACACATGCAGAATAAATGACAGTTTTAACTTACCTTGTCGTTGTAGCTCCTCCACCCACTTTTTTGCCCTCGCAAAAGATTCCTGCAAGACAAGGCATTACCCTCATCATCATACCCAGAGAGTCCCTTACGACTATCGAAACCAAAAGTTTAACGTTAAAGACAATGCCCGAGTCCAAAATCACCCTGAACCCACATATACATGAAACAATGGGTGCACTGCTTACCGTGTGCGTGATATCATAAACAATAATGGCTGCAGCAGCTCCCCGATAGTACATGGGAGCCAAGCTGTGATACCGCTCCTGCCCGGCCGTATCCCAAATTTCAAACTTAACCGTAATATCATTCACTGCCACCGTTTGGGTCAAAAATGCCGCTCCAATTGTGGACTCCTGCAAGCAAACCGATCACGTTCACAAGAACAAGACCATGTTTTCGTCAGGAAGCAGCAAAATAACACTTAACTAGCAACAAAAACAACAAAGCTCCCTCCCTCTCCTTCTCCCTCTCCCTCTCCCTCTCCCTCGCTCTCTCACACACTCACCTGGTAATCGAAGAACTGCCCTTTCACAAACCTCAGCACCAGGCTGGATTTGCCGGCGCCCATGTCCCCCAAAAGGACCTGCAAGCGCGCATGCAATCAGAAGTCAAGACTCCCGAGTTCTGACATCGTGGGATTTCGGGTTGAGGAACTTTGGAACCTGTTACTTTATTTGAGCTCAGAGCATGGCGAGCCTCCGCAGACAGCCATCATGCTGCTCCCTGGAAGAGCGTATCTTTCAACTGTTTCTTTGCAAGTGTCAACTGAAAAGGTATGACTAATCAAGTCACATCAACCCTTAATTAAAAAAGAAACGAAGACAAGCAGCAGGAGGACGTTCGTAATTATCAAATTAAAAAAGAGCCTCCCTACCAGATACCGCTATTGATTCTTTTACTTCCGTGTAACTGGAAGCATGGAACAGTACCAATGGGCAACCGGGCAACTCTGTTCTATGTCTCAGTTAGGGCCCAAAAAATTACATTATTGAAAAAATGGCAAGAATACAGAAATCCACTTTCATGCAAGCATCTACAAAAAGAACATCGTATTCATTCATTCATTCTGAAGACGATGAAAGCAGAACTCTCGAATGCATACGCACCAGCTTGGCCTGCATGTTGGTACCGCCCACCGCCGCCATTCCTGAACTAGCCCCAACAACCGGTCCAACACTCGAACCTTAACCTCTTCGACGACTTTCCTCAAATTAAACCGAGCAGAATGCTTTTCTCTTAAAACCGAAGCGAGGAATAGAAAGCCCTCTGTAATGTAAAACGACCCCAAATGCTCAAATTCCTCCTGCGGCTTCTTCAGCTGCTGTTTCACGCCCAGGAGAACTGCCAACCCTAATCTCCGCCATGGCTACCTTCCTTGAGCTCGAAGCTTCTGGGACGACGCGCCTGTCTGCTGACGTTTCCCATCGCCCGGGAGCGAGCCAGGCCCTTTGAATCGACGGCCAGGATCAATTCCACAAATTTAGGAGCATCTACGATGCGTTCCTTACACGTGTAATTGAAGCAAGATCCACGCGTGTAATCGACGGTTCATAATAATTCCTTGGACGATCGAGCCAATGATATGAGCAATTTACGCGTGCGAAAGGATCAAAGTGAAACCGCCCGTTCAGAGGTAGTTGCGCGGCGCGGCCACGCTGCTATATGCTCGAATCCCGCCGTTAAACTGGGAATTTGAACAGTTCAACTGGATTCTATCGTGTAGTCGCCTTAACACGGGAACAAGATGTTTGTTATGTTCTGCGCTTTGACGTCACTTTCGTACAGTTATCATGACGTGTCCTCTGTTCCGAACGGCAACTTTTTGTCTTTTTGCAAAGATCCATTCTGGGACTGTAACGCGTCACCAGTTGCGGCACATGGAATGCACAAAAGCCAAAAAGTGGCGTGTCATTATCGACGTCATCGTCACACCACGTCATTCATGGACTCTGCACTCCGTACGCAACTCAGCGCGGTACGGACATTTTATGTACGGTTCGTACGTCCTACTGTGCGTCAGTACAGTAGGCTTCCCAATTCGCTAAAGCTGGGGGCAGCCTCCACGCTGGTGCGGAATCAACCAATGAAAACACGCCACGTTTACCGAGTTACACACGTGGCACGCCCCTATTGGTTGAGGCTGGAGCAGGGTTTTCTGCTATGGGCATCGCCTGTCCCCATGCTCTCCCTCCTTCCATGGCGAGCTGCAGGCAAGAGGGGTCTCCGGTAGCCATGGCCGGGGCATGGGGGGCTGGCCATGGCCGCCGTGCACACCAGAATTAGGGTACCGCCATGGCTGTCTGCCTGCCGCGTGTCCAATTGAAGCTTCCTCTTCGTCGTTCTTTCTATCGCACGATCGAATTCGGCTCATCACGTTCCCAGACGCACCTCTCATAGCCTCTCCCTCTTCCTCCCCGTCCCTCTCTTCTTCCTCTCTTGCTCTTTTCGTTCTCTCCTCTCCCCCTCTCCCTCTCCCCCTCTCCCTCTCCCTCTCTTGCTCGCTCTCCCTCTTCATCTCTTCTCCCCCCCCCTCTCCCTCCCCCTCTCTCTATCTTCGCCCTCTCCCTCTCCCTCTCCCCCTCCCCCTCCCCCTCCCTCTATCCGCTCCCTCTATCCTCTCCCTCTATCCTCTCCCTCTCTCCCCGCTGCGTAGCGTCCATGGAGCGCTCATCCAGCTCGAAGCGTTGGGATTTGGAGGGCCACCGCGACTCCATGTCGGAGCCTGTTCCGTTGCTCGCCCCAACGCTGAACGGCAAGGCGAGCACGGAGCGGCCGGAGGCGCTGGACCTCGAGGCGGGGGAGGGCGACCAGCCGCAGTGCCGCATCTGCCTCGAAACCAACGGTCAGGGGGGCTCAGGGTTCAGGGTGTGGGGTTGCTGGGTTCAGGGCTATTCAATTATCTGAAGGGGAGAGGCTGTATGTTGAGGGTTTTGTGGGGGAAATAAAGAGAGCTTGAGTCGGTGTACGTGAGGAGGAGGGAACTGTGATGGTGTGGATGTGAAGCTGATTCCATTGGATACCCTAAGAACCCTTTTAAGTTAATGGTCTTTTGTGAATTTCACATAATTGTGGGAGCTGGACATGATGGGAAGTTGTGAAGGTGTTTTTCCTGGTTTCTAGGATCGTCTGGTACTCTCCATCCGTCTTTCATCGTTGCATCTTCAAGAACTTTTTTTTTGTTAAGGAAAAAGGGCATCCTCTTGACAATTCATTGAGCGGATAGCCGTATTTTTATTGCAGGACGGGATCTAATTGCTCCTTGCCGCTGTCGAGGGTCTGCCAAGTATGTTCATCGTGGATGTCTTGACAGATGGCGCTCAACGAAGGTATTTTACATTCACAAGCTTCACCTTGGTCTTCCCATTTCTTTTGGCCTCCACCATCGAAGGTTCAAGCAAACGAATGACAAGGAATAGCGGCGTAAAATGAAAAGTGAGGGGGGCGGGTGGGGGGAGGGGGGAGAGAGGGTGGGGGGGAGAGGGTGGGGGGGAGAGGGTGGGGGAGGAGTGATGTGAAGTTAGCTCGACAGTAAAAAGCTCAGAGGTATATTGTTCTTATATTAGTAACATGTTCGTATACAACTGATGTTGCTTGGGCTTTTGCAGGAAGGATTCGCGTTCGCTCACTGCTCTACATGCCGAATGCCGTTCCATCTCCGCGTGCATGTGCCTGCAGATAAACAGTGGAGAACACTCAAATTTCGATTCTTTGTGACACGGGATCTGTTATTGGTAACAGCAGCTGTTCAGTTGGTGAGTCGACTCATGCTTGCTTGAGTTGCTCGGACCTTCCCTTCAGCTTCCATGAATTCAGTAAACCGTGTGTAGAGAAATCTCTGAACTTACAAGAAGCTCTGTGTTTTCTCTTCTCAAATAGTAGCTGTGTATGGTCGGCTTCTCAGTAAAGTAGGATATGATTCGAAAGATGTCACAATTCAATGGGAGAGGTATTCTGATTCATCTCTTGGTTGCGTTCTGTCCTTCTGAACTGGAACTGGCAGATAATTGTATTGCTTGGGTATGGAGTTTATCGAATCGATCATCTTCAAGCAGAGCACTTTCGAAAAACGTTCAAATTTGATTACGTTGTACCATTTTACTATTTTTGTGGTAAGAAGAAGGGCCCATTCGCCGCTTCAGGAATGTTTAGAGCTGCCTATAGTGTTAAAATTGCAAAAACCGCTGTGAGAAAACAATGTATGGAGTGGCATTGAGGCCAGGGAGAAGCTTACTTTTATGGTACATGTTGTGAGGGATTTTTTCCTTCCTCAGGTGTTGCCATATTTCTTGTTATGGCTGGAATCATGGGCTGTGTATGGACATGCTACGACCGTCGGATTCGCGCCGATTTTTCGGAGCCCTGCAGAGATGCATGTCTCTGCTGCTGCCATCCATGGTGCGCTCTTTTTCATACCCTAATTCAGCACCTTTCAGAACTGGCAATGCAGAACTCTTTACCCTGAATGTGCTGGAAGCCAACAATCCAACACTCTGAATGAGCTTTCTTGGCCGGAACTGCAGGGTTTGTGGCGACTGTTACATGTGTCTTTGGCTCGACTGCACCACATGCTGTGAGGGCTGTGTTGCCTCCGCCGGTGAATGCTTTACAGCCGCCGGAAGCATGGGAGAACTTGGAGCGGCATTCTTCATGTTGTTGGCAGTCCTAGTGTTGGGATTTTTGGCGGTGTTCGGACTGTTCTACAGCCTTTTGGTAGTCACTATGGTGGTGCAACGAATATGGCAACGGCATAACCATGTTTTGGCGAAACGCATGCTGTCGAAGGTATGTTGCTGAATGCAGGAACTTGCAAAATGCTATGTCATGTCACATCGAATGCTGTATGGTGATCATGTGGGCCTAATAGCGGAATTTTATGACTTGAAGATGTCAACAGGTATTGGTGTTAGGTTATATTTTTGCGTTGAAAAAGTTGGGAGGATCATATGATGTTCCTTGTGATGCTGATGTGATGTTTTTTGGGAATTTCAGGAGTATGTAGTCGAAGATTTAGATGGAGAAAGCCTATCCTCCGATTGGAGGCCGCCTCCTCTGCCGGCTGAGCACGTGCAGCAGCTCAAAGACCTCGGCCTTCTATGAGAGTTCGCTCACTGTACCAATGTTCAAAAAAAGGGAGTTTCGAACTTCGTCTCCGAAACTCCAAATCATTTAAAACTGCCTCCACATCCTGGAGGCGAAATGGAAGAACACTCAGTTGAATCTCTGTCTCTCTCGGAGGTTGTACTATGCATGAACTGTTGTTGTGCTTGTAGAGAAGTTTTGCACCTGCAAAATAGGAGGGAAGGGCTTAGGCTGGTTAGGTTAGGGCAGGCAGGCTGTGACTTAGAAATTTTTTTGGGGTTGAGCGTTGTAGGGCGTAGGCGTAGTTGGGGGGGCGCAGGCATCACTCCACGGCGGCTTTGTTCAGCTTTGGGTTCACATTTTAGTAAGGATGAGGAGAGAGCATTAGGGAGGCAGAGGCGAAATTAGAGAGGAAGGAAGGGAGACAGCGAGAGAGATGGCGAGGGAGAGAGAGGGATGGAAGGAGAGAGGGCGCCCTA
The DNA here is from genome assembly GCA_037447605.1 of Zygnema circumcarinatum. Taxonomy (NCBI): domain Eukaryota; kingdom Viridiplantae; phylum Streptophyta; class Zygnematophyceae; order Zygnematales; family Zygnemataceae; genus Zygnema; species Zygnema circumcarinatum. The sequence goes on from CM074806.1 coordinate 669,164, forward strand.
AGGTCCTTTGTATAGGACCAAGAAGGGCCATTTTCAAGAAAACTGTATAGGGTTCATTAGTGAACTAGTTCAAAGCTTTGGTTTCGTCTCTGGCCTACTTGGGCTCCTAGTTTATCAATGTCGGCAGTTTTTCCAATCTTTGAGTTTTTGGAAAATGGAGAGATTTGGACAAATCCGTAAATGGCCCAAACGCAGATTTATTTTGCATTGCATGAAATGTGCACAATTCGCTGCTGCCACGCCTTTTCGAGAGCTCTCCTGCAGTGCTTCAAAACAACAGAGGCTGCCTTTCTAACCGTATGGGGGGGAGGGGGCAGGGGTAAACAATAATGAAAAAACTTTCTTTTCGCAGGCCGCAGTTCTGTTCTAGTCTTTTCAATAATAGTAATGTTCAATGTTCAACGGTACAACGAAGCGATCTCGATATTGCATAAATGCTACGACAAAGAAACGAAAAAAAAACGCATAGACCTGAAGTTTTTTTCATGATTTTTTTATGAAAAAGCTCTCCGGCCGGGAATTGAACCCGGGTCTCCCGCGTGACAGGCGGGGATACTTACCACTATACTACCGAAGAAGCAGATGAATATTTTGTTTCAGTTTTTAATCTAAAGTGTAAACGTAAAGTTTACATCCATGACTTGCATTTCTCTCTCCCTCTCTCTCTCCCTCTGTCTCTCTCGCTCTCTCTCTCTCTCTCGCTCTCTCTCTCTCGCACGGCAATGGCGGAAACTTCTCTGCAGGGGACTCGACCGGACGGACGCGCACCCGAGGATTTCCGCGAAGCTTGTAAGGTTTCTCTGCTTTGAAAGCAATCCCTTCTTCAAATGCACATCAAACCGTCAATGTTGAGTTAACGCCGCTTGAATCCTTTTTAGTAGAATTTAGATATGTTTTGCCGGAGAATGAGGAAGAAGTTAGGGTTTGCGAACGGAGTGGATTTTGTGAGATAGGTTGAACCTGAAAGCATTAACAACGTAAGTGATGTCGACGCTGCTGCAGTTATGCGCACCGGCACGGTCAGTCGGGCGGCTGGCTCTGCATACGCGGAGTTTGGGGACACCAAGGTTCTTGTCGCTGTGTAGGTTGAGCTCTCAAAACTTGGCGAAAATGTAACAATGTTGAGATTTTAGGTTGAATTGATTTGTGGGATTGAGCGTGGTGGTGGCTCATTAAGCACAGCTTGCTTTCTCTTGTTGAAAATGCATGTCTCAAGAATGTGCTGGAGAGGCTCCAGGGATGCGTTGTAATGTCGGTAATTTCATTGACCACCTTTGATTGTTACTTTTGAAAACCAGAGGGAGACCATCGTTGTTTGTAGGGATTCCAAGCACTTTACTTGGAAAATTGTGGGCTGTGGGAGGACAGGTATGGCCCTCGTGAGAGCAAGAAAGCACAAGCATACAGCGATATTGGACGACTGAATTGTGACGTCAAAATCGCATCGTTCGCAACAAGCACACGAGGGCGATATGGGCGGGTATGGCTTTTGACAGAATCTTGGTCAAGTGTTTTTATATTACCCTTTTTTTTTTTTTTTTTTTTTTTTTGATAAGTTCCCATTGCTTGCAGAACTACTGAGAGATAATTACATGGGGTAAGGGCCGTTCTTTGCCCTAATGAATCGTTTGGTTTGTGTTGATGGAACTGCATGTACCTCCTCTTCTCCGTAAGGGCTCTCTTGATTGAGGATATGCAGGGTACAGAAGAGAAGGAGTACAGCGCCCTTCTTCATCGATCTCTTGAGGCAGCCGTGGCCCTACACACATTTCCAAAAACTACAGTAGACGTGTTCGCACTAATCCTTCAATCGGGAGGCTGTAAGTATGCGCATGCCACTTTCACCTTATCATACATGAAAGGTGATAAATGAAACGCGCCATTTTGGTTATTGGTTATGACTAATACAAAACATGAGCACAGAAGTTTCACGGTGTCCTTTGAGCAGTTTCTCTGCTAGAAAGTTTCAGTCCCCATCCTTCACTTAGCTCATCCCATCTTTCATCTTTCTTGGCGTGGAATTTCTAAGTTGTGGAGGACTATCTTCTTCCGTATGTTTGTTCATCTTTTTTTTTTTGGCTTTTGTTGGGTGGGAAGTGAGCAGCTGATTTGGCTGTCACGATCACGTGTGGATCCATGGCACTAGCTGATGCAGGGATAGAAATGTACGACCTCGTGTCTGCGGCATCCTTAGTGAGTTCCTTCCCCCCCCAGACAGGCGCTCTTTACTTCTCTTTATGTAAGCCTGTGTCCCTTTCCCTACAAACTCTAAAAACTGCCACACGGAACTCTGTGCAGGTGTGTATTGGCCGACAATTGTTTCTCGACCCTTCGATCGCGGAGGAAAGAAAGGACGATGGGACGGCCATGGTTGCATGTATGCCGCTGAGGAATGAAGTCACCCAGTTGACTCTGACTGGAAACTGGACCCAAACGGAAACAACAGAGGTTTGTTTACAATTCCAACTGTGTATATTTGTAAATAAATATTTTGTTCTTCGTCTTTGTCTGAACAGCTAACCCTACGAAGGTTTTATGGCTGCTGCGATGCAGGCGATTGAGCTATGCCTGGAGGGCTGCTTGAAGCTCGACCACCTTATGCGCACATGCCTCAGAGAGCAGCAGTTGGCTTCAGAAGGCAGCATGGAGCAAGGATAGACCCCATCAATAAATAAACCAAATTATGCTCTATAAAAAAAAAAAAGCTCATTGTCAAACAGATACCACTGTGAAATGTATCGACTTTGAAGGCTTGCAGTGTTCAAGGATTTTGAAATTGAATTCGAAGGAGAGCCCAAGATTGAAAAATGTTAAAGGATAACTTCTGCTCAACCCTTAGAATGAAAGGCTCTGCTCGCCCACTCAGGCAAGGGGGCGGAGATGTTGACCTCCGTCACATTGACAGGATGGACGAAGGAGACGCTCTCTGCATGGAGCGCATGTGCATGCCAAACCATGTCCCCCCATGACCATGCCTCCGGCCCACCATACCTGACATCGCCAGCTATGGGCATGCCCATCAGCTGGCAGTGCATTCGTATTTGGTGGGTTCGTCCAGTCAGAGGAAACGCTCTGACCAGAAAAAAATTGCTCTCGTTTTGAACTTCTGAATGCACTGCAGGAGACACTTCAATTTCAGTTTCGGTCTTGGTTTCGGGTCTGGCTTCCTGAGGAGGAGAGGGTTTTAGAGGAGGGATAGAAAGAACGGGATCACGTTCAGACAAGACTTGCTGTGAAGATGCATCTGTGGTGAAGACACCATTCTCTCGTCCTCTCTCTTCTCTTTCTTCCTTCCCTCCTCTTTCTCCTCTCACTCCTCCCTCTTCCTCTCCCCCAGCCGTGTGCGAATTACCGCTGTCCAGCGCAATTGGGCCCTTTACATGAGCCAAAATGACCAGCCTTGTCATCATGTCTTTCACAGAAGAGCCCCCTGGAAGGGACCTCCCCACATCCTCATGGCTGTAGACTCGCCACAAGCCATGGCGGGATCGGCCATGGCCGGTGACTAGAGAGTGCTCCTTCCAAGCAGGAGGTTGACCAAAGCAGAGAGCAACGTAGCTCTTTTTCACTAAACGGTTCGCATATGCGTGTCCAAAAGTGCGCGAAACATTACGGTCCTTGGAAATCATGATAATGCCGCTCGTATCGCGGTCCAGTCTATTGACAAGATGCAAATTTTGCTGCAAATGTCTCCTTCCGTTTTGTGCTTCTGCTCGGATGGCATGCAAAAAAGAAGGGGTCAAAGATGTTGGTGACCTAAAAATTCTCACACAGAATCGCATGCGCCAGCAGCATTACAATGAAAAGGTGGAAACAGCTCTGCTCTATGTAGCAGTTACTTCATCACAATACTTTCCTATGGATTGTCCAGTCCGTGTAGTTACCTCTCAAGTCAAAAGCTTCATTGACAAAAGATAAACTTTCCTTCTTCTTTCTTAACTTTCTAAAAACACGAATGGCCTATCTCTGCAGGTTTACTTGGTCGGATCTCAGAGATTCTCGAGTTTGACAAGTTCACAGACTTCACTTCACTCCATAGTTTTAACAGGTTCAGGCTCTTTAAAGTCCCAGGAGTGCACGCTTGAGATCTATATTGTTTTCTATGTTCGTCGGAGGCTTTGGAGGTTAGTAGGCACTTAATTTCTTTGAAATTTTAGGGTTTCTCATGATATCTGCGTTTAGGGTTTTTTTCTTTTGCAAAGAAAGACTTCGCCTTAAACAACCAATGAAGAGGACATGTTCCTAGAAGGAAGCGAACAAAAAAAACGGAAAATGAGACGGGAGAGGATTGTTCACTCACTAACTGAAGCCCCATCTTTTGCTCTCCTTCCCTCCTCCTCTGAGAGCCCCTCCGAGGACGAATGCCCTCCGCCAATGACAGCTTCCATACCCCTCAGAATTTCTTCACAATAAATGCCACAGGGCTTATTGATAACCAGAAACCATTCATCTTCATACAGCACTATATCATTGCTGATGGTAAAGACTGCATTTTCAGCTATGGCTGCTCTCTCTTTCTCTGCTGCATGAGCTCGCTCGGACGGACGGGGCGTTATCGGCTGAGGGAACCCTTCTTGCGAGCTCATGTTTAAAGAGTTCGCAGCGGCTGCTGCAGCCTTGGGCGAAGCGTCACTTCTGCAATGCTGCATGGCAATGTGTCCCCCAGTTGAGAAAAGCTTTATGCGCCGCCTGAACTTGGTGCATTGAGTGAAGGGACCGAGCAGCTCCTCGCCAGTCTTTTGCTGAAGCCGAGGCAGAGCAGACAGAGCTGCAGCAAAAACTCTGAACCCTGACCTTGATCCTAACCCTAATCCGAACCCTAACCCTAACCCTAATCCGAACCCTAACCCTAATCCTACACTAATCTGTTTCCAAAAATGAGCCACCGCTACGCAAAGCTGCGAACGCATTCGAGATGTCCACTGCACTGCAGTGACAGAGCTGTAGAGGTTCGCATATGTGCGTTTACATGTATAAATTTTTAACTTTCTTTCCCGTTCCAACAATCTTCGGTAGTATAGTGGTAAGTATCCCCGCCTGTCACGCGGGAGACCCGGGTTCAATTCCCGGCCGGAGAGCTACTTTTGGGCAGCTTTCCCTGTGTGACTTTTACATCGAGTGCCTTTTTACCACTCACAGCTCGACCAACCAAGCGACGCACGTTGGAAACCCGATGAGGACGCTGGCTCGCCCCTCCGCGCTTTTCTGATGGGCCACGGCTGCTGGTGGCTGCTTCTTTGGTCGTTGGGTCCTTTGTGACCTGAGGCCTTCGTGGCTTTCTCCATGTGGGTTTTGTGCATGTACTTTCGATAGCATCGGCATGAAGAGATCAATACCAGTTCATATTTTTTGGACAACATATACACACATAGGACCTCACATCTCATCCTAAATGAGAATGGCGAATGGTAAGTAGTGTGGCTCACACTCCTTACGCTGTACATCATTTCGTGCGGGTTCGTATCGAGTGCGGCCAACGCTATTAGACGTAAACCGGGTAATGCTGTTCCTTTATCGTGACATAGACAGTTTCTATTGCAATGAATTGTTCAAATTCATTTGTTCGATTTGAAGAAAAGAAAAAATAAATAATGTATTAATAACATTATCCCTTCTTTCTACATGAATAGGACTTGAATAGTGACCTGAATAGTACTTTGTTCATTTTGTGCATATGCCCCCTCTACCGTCTTCTGTTTGAAGACTTATGTCTCCTCTATTCCTTTCTAGTGGGTACTGTGTTCGTCCTCATTACTAACAGATTGTGAGGTCATAGTTCTTAAGGCGTTACGTGAAGGGGAACCTCGCATGGACCATTCCGCACAAGGAGTAAGCACCGCTTGGCAGTGAGAATACTCCCCCCCCATTCCACACAAGAGGCTCAGCAGGCCGCCATGCGACGCGCTCCGTGAGTCAATGCATTTGTTGAAGAAATGTTAGGAAGTCGTGTTGCATGTTACTCCATTTCAAGCACATCGGCTCGTGGTTGGGGAACTTAAAGCTATAGGAGGGCAGCCAGCAGTAGGGTCCGCCTACGTCCACCTGCGCAGTGGACACATGAAACGTTCAATTCCATGTAACGGACAAATTCACACTTTTTCACCCAAAACCCTTCAGTCTGTAAGTGGTATATTTCAGTTGAGCAGAGGGGGGGGGGGGGGGGGGGG
>CM074806.1:675340-686869 GCA_037447605.1 Zygnema circumcarinatum
GGGGGGGGGGGGGGGGGGGGGGGGGGGGGGACCGCAGACTCACTTGCAGCAGACACCAGCCCAGCAGCGCTCCAAGCGCTGTGGCTACAGGCAGTGACGCCTGCAGAAGATACCGCCCCACAAACACATAGCGTTTTAGGGCTTTAATAACGAGTATAAAATAAATTAATTCCAGCATTTCTGCATTCTTAAATTGAGGCTTTCAGGACGTAGCATCCTTCTGCAGCGTAGCAGTTACAAGTCTGTGACTGTTCCTGAATTAAGCCTTTCAAAGCCTTCAAATTTATAGCAGGGATAAAGAATGAACAGAAAAACGAGAATTGCCCCTCTGAACAAGGCCGGGGTAAAAAGAAAAAATCTCTGACCTTGAAAAAGACCACAAGAGCAACTGTAATGAACGCCACACAGAGAGGGCCCCGCCCGTTCACCTGCACGGTGACAGAAACACACTCACATGTATCTGTTAGTCCGAACTGCAGGACATGCCTCCAATATTCTACGAACTCATAATCATTCACCGTACGCGGAGCAAGCCAGCCATCACCATCAATGATCTGAATCACACCTTCCTCTCCTCAATCATTTTCTTGAGTCTCAGACTGAAAGTAAGGCAGTGGATCGTTGGATCCACGATGCCAAAACCAGGTCCGACTGGTATATCCTTTCGGGAATAAACTAATGGAAGTTGCACATGGAAAACCTTGAAACAGCAGACATGGCAACATAGAACTGTCACCAATGACGGAACTGGCGAGAATGAATAGGCCATCCAGAAGCTCATGGACGCGCCGTACCACTTGGATGAGCATGCCGGCAGTCAGCCCCACTTCTGCGCCGGTTGCAGCTGTCTTCATCCCCAATAGAAGCGCCATAATCAACTGCAGATCACTCTCATTTTTCCCCAAAATTCCCAATCAGGAGGGGACAAAACATGAAGGGATGCTCATCGCCCTCTTGGCAAGGCTGTCAACAGCTCTATGGGAATGGTCATACATGAGAGCCACCGTGCCAATAGCATAGGATGCATGTTTGGCATGCATGCATGCAACATGTATGTATGTATGCATGTATATATGTCTGTATACATGCATGCTAGAGCTCACCTTTTCCTGCCTAATGTAGTCCCAAAAGGCGAGTGATCCAAGTGTGATGCAGAGGACTGGCAGGGCTACTCCTAATCCTGAGAGAGCTCCGCCCCCAATTTCTGCACGGAGGGAAAGTGAATGATGGCATGCAATGATGTGTGAGCATACGGAATGAGATGGAACGCTGCCTTTAATGAGAAAACCGGAAACACGGAGATAAAGGCGTATGCATATGTGGAAGACGTATGATGTTCAAAAGGAACCGTCGAATAGTTTGGCATAGGCATGGGAAAATGCATGGTCTAAGGTGACCCCATGTTAAGAGGGAGTGTTAGGAATTGAAATCTCCACTATACGTGTACATAGTTTAGCTGTTTGGACTTTAGGAGTACGAGAACATACCCAGAAAGTAGCTCCCCAAGAAAACACAGAGCAGAAATATATGCCCGGGAAGCATGTGAATCTGCACGCAGTTATACGTTTTGTAGGAGTCAGTTTTCCGCGTTCCTAAAGCTGAAGCTTAGAGGCTTTACAAGGGGAATTTTTTAGAGGATTATGCAGTCCTCACCACAGCAAGGCCCAAAAAAAGAATGGTAGCCGGCGGAGTCCCGACAGCCTCCATCTGCTCCCGCAAACCCTAAAACAGCACTGCTCACATTCCCCTCATTGCAGGGCTGCTTTGTCCATATCTAAGGAGCCTTAGTTTTTGAAGGCTGAAGCAAAATGTAGGAATTTGATCATGAATTAAACCTGATGATGTGCTACCTCATATGACGTCAGGTGACTTTAGAATAGACAGGGTGGAGAACGATCAGGGAGAAGGGTGCAGAGTGGGGTGTTTGGGTTCAGAAAAGAATAGAATCAACGGGAAGGAAGAATTTTCGTTTTTGAAGGCTTTTGGGATTAAAAGATTTTCCACCTCTGCATGGATGTTCGCAATGATGATATAATCGTCACCAAAGGCCATGCTCCCGATGCGATAGAACAGATTGAATACGGTCAGGGCTGCATGAGCGACAACGGCCTTCAGAGGGCGCAAAAAGAAGGGAAAAATAAAAGATAGGTGGGGGGGAGGGGAGGGGATATAGGGAGAAACAGAGGAAAGAAAGAGAAGGGAAAAAAGAAAATCAACAGCTTGATTTCATTCGCTTTGACAGCGATGCGAAGCGGCTCTAAACCCTCCCCAGGCGATTGCTGAACCCTCACCCGGATTCGACTCCTTCATCACCCGAATGGTGATGAGCACAAGGAGTCCCAACAGCCATAAGAAAATAAAAATTCGACCCCACACTTTGGATATCCCCATATAGCCCAAGTGTGGCCTCGATCTTCCCTCTCCCGCCGAGCGATCTTCCCGGAACTTCACCTTCTTGGGTACGAAATTGAGGTTTCGAGCACTTGCAGATCTCTGGTTTATTGAGGCTTCAAGGAGGGCCAGCCCTCCTCCGGAAAGTATGATGGCGGGGTAACCCCACCGCCCATAGTGGGGGGGCAGGAATATGACTGCGAGAGCGCTGACTATGGCCAGGGAGGAGGATGCCTTGTCCACACACATCTGCATAGCGCCTCTATGGCTGCTCCATGTCAGCTTCCATAACTGTGCAACAGTTTTGCAACGGAGATAAGGAAAGGAAAGGCCTCTGTACTAAAGGGAAATGCAAAGCGAAGAAAAGGAAGAAGGGGGAATGAAGATAGAGGGCGGGAGAGAGGGAGCGATGGGGGGGAGATAACAGAACACAAAGGCATGTGAAGGGGGGGGGGGGTTGTGTTTGAGAATCACACCTTCGACATGGAACCCAGGCAGTGGTAGACAATGTAAGCCAGAGCTGCCGGCGGAAACCCAACTGTGAGCTGCACATGGAAACAAGGCCCTGAGATTGCGCGCACAGGCGGGCCACAAGAAGACAAGGACGGGTAAGGCTTGGTAAGGTACGTCTGAATCAGTATCATGCAACTAGCGATTTGCGGTGTACCCATTTTGCAGCTTTCCAAAGAATGCTGACAAGCGCATCATCATGAGGTGGAGCTCTGCAACTGGTCGAATTATTATTGAAGCATAGCCCTAGAGGCCTAAAGTTTCCCAATTCAAATCCAAATTCTATGTTGAGATGGGCATGTCATTCCCAAACATGAAGGTCAGATATCTGCATGGCTTGGAAGCGAGTCCGCTATTGTGAGGAAATCCACGATATACGCCTATAACAATGTACCGTCGTATGTCATTTCCTTTCAGACGCAGACGAAGGGAAGGATACGTACATCTGAGACAAATGCCAAGATGGGCTTCGGATGGATAGGAGGCCCGAACTCCGTAAACCATTGAACTGAAAACGCTCGTGGATCCACTTCACTTGTTCTTCTAAGGAATAGAGCCTGTGGGAGGGCAAACAGAAAGGCAGTACAAGACTGAAGATAGGAGGCGGTTGTGCGGAGAATATACCAAGATACACACTTTTCGACTGTGCCATAGCTACACTTCTCGCAAAACCTCACAAAATGGCCGTCTAAAACTGCTTCAGAGAGGTGACGGTGCCCATGTGAGCCAAGGCTGGAGAGGAAAGTGAATCGTCTTACACATAGATAGGTAAGGACAGCTCCGGGAAGAAGAAACAAAAATCCGGCTACAAAGGCACCTTTTACGCCTCCAAGCCACATAGACCCCATAGCTGCGACTATTTGCACACTTGTGGGGCCCGGAATGCTCTGCCCTTCCCATCCATTTCATAAATCTTGTTATTGTTCCTTTCCTTTCGATACCATTCATAGAAACAAAAAAATAGTCGCTTGGACCTCAAAGAAGGAACCTCAGTAACTGCTTCCTTGTGGTTTCAAACTTCTCAAAAAGATATGATCCGATATGCTTCCAAATGTCCACGCTTGAAAAGCACTAACTGGAGCCGCCTAAAGCTTCCCCAATACAGGCTTATAGGTCAAATAGCCACTTTTGGCCCCACTTTTTTTTAGCCGGAAAAGGATTTAACATCACAGATGATGAGGAATTTAATCAACTGCTCTACATTGAATTATCAAAGTGCTATGCCTCAAATGCCATGGTACTCCCCTCACTCTCCTGAACAAACACAAAACAATAGCTGAAGGTTTCAACTAACCTTTCCAAATACGAGAAGCTCTTTGAATTGATATTCATCCAGCCATAACCTTTTGCATGTCATTTCTGACCGCAGAAGCTCTACCTGAGCCGTGGATCCGCCGAAATTCCGAAACCTGCTCGAAACAAAACCTCTTCTCCCATTTCAAACAGAGCCTCCGCTTCCTTAGTCACTGAAACAAACCGAGCCAAAACACTTGGCACAGTCCCTAGATCGACAAAATAAATGCGAAGCTTTTACCGTTTGCAAAAGCGGTAAAAAAAAGCATTCTATAATCCAGCAGCATATGCCTATGCATGGGCATGCTGCTGGATCATCTTCGATCCAAGTTTCTCACCCCAAGAAGAAGAAGCATCGCACTGCTTCCCAGGGATCCACCACGGCGCCATCGGCGCTGCCTGTTTTCACCACCTCTGCTTCCTCCTGCCTCCCTTTCTCCACGTCAGAGCACTGCCTGAGCCCCTCCGAGCTCAATGCTTTCAAACCCTCCGAGCTCCCTCCGACGGAACTGAGACTGCTGAGCTTTCCGCTTGAGCTGAGCGAGCGAACAAATAGGGTTCCAGTCGCGCCTAGATCGGAACTCATACTTTAGTATTTGAGAAAGAAGCGAGAATGCGGAGCTTTGAGATAGCCTGAAAAAGTGAGGAACGTGGGAGGGAAAGGGAGGGCGAGATGTGATGAGACGAGCAAGGAGAAAAGACAGAGAGAGAGAGGAAGAGAGAGAGAAAGAGAGAGAGAGAAAATGGATTAATGGAAGAAAAGAAGATAGAACGAAGTGAAGACCGAGAGAGCGTGCCGACTATCAGCGCCTTCCTGTCAGCCGCTCCAAGCGTCGGGCCATGGCTGCCGCTCCTGCGGACGACCATCGCAGGAGGACGCCCATCTCTTCCATCACGAGACGGCCCTTGGACCTAATGCAGCGCTACATCGCTCTCCCAAGCCCTAACCCTAACCCTAACCCTAAAAGCCTCCCCTTCCCCCTCGCCCTCTCCCTCCCGTTTTAGGGTTAGGGCAGCCCCTGCCCGTGCGGGAAGCGGCGGCAGCCCCGCAGCGACAGCCAACCGGCGTCGGCCGACTCACGTGCAAGGAAACTTCAGCCACTGGTCGTCCTGATTTACACGTGGGAAAAGGAACGGAATGCGGCGTGCATGAAACAGGCGCAGACTGTTTCAGAAATCTTCGGTGTCGGGCAGTCAGGGCCACCACCAGCACGGGCGGACTAGGTCGGTCGCCAACCATTGGCCAATGGTAGGGTGCCAATGGTTGGTCACCACTTCGATGGTTCGATGGTTCGATGGTTCGATGGTTCGATGGTTCGATGGTTCGATGGTTCGATGGTTCGATGGTTCGATGGTTCGATGGTTCGATGGTTCGATGGTTCGATGGTTCGATGGTTCGATGGTTGCAGCCATTGTCAATGGTTGTCAACCATTGAATCTTAATGGTTGTCGCTATTATCAAGGGTTGGCTAGTCAACCACTCAGTGATTGCAACCATTGATCGTAGTTGCAACCATTGAGAATGGTTGGCTGGGCCTGCCAATCAGTGGCTTCAAAAATTGAGGATAGTTGCAACCATTGGCAATGGCTGGCTAAGTCTGCCAATCAGTGGCTTCGAACATTGAGGATAGTTGCAACCATTGGCAATGGCTGGCTGAGTCTGCCAATCAGTGGCTTCAAACATTGAGGATTGTTGCAACCATTGGCAATGGCTGGCTGAGTCTGCCAACCAGTGCCTTCAAACATTGAGGATAGTTGCAACCATTCGCAATGGCTGGCTGATTCTGCCAACCAGTGGCTTCAAACATTGAGGATAGTCGCAACCATTGGCAATGGCTGGCTGTCCGCCATCCATTGGTTACGACCACTGGAAATGGTTCACTGGGGGTCCGCCATTCCATGGTTGGAACAATTGGCAATGTGGTTAGACTTAGCATCCAACAGTTGCAAGCATTGGCAATGGAATTGGCAATGGTTGGCTGAGTCCGTCAACCAATGGTTGCAACCACGGTTGTTGGTCCTTTGCTCCGACCTGTGCAGTCCTGGCAATGGCCGTTCGACGGAGCACGCGACAGTCGAACTGTAACAACAACAATAAGTGGGAAAGACTGAGAATAGTTTCACAGTTCCGACCGTGTTGGCCAACTACGAATCAGAGCGCGACAGGTAAGTCGTTTCATGCTAAACTAGTTCCGGTTCATTTAACACCCCAACAGTCCATGGAAACCTCTCCGTACTTGAAAAATGGCGACTTTAACCGTCCGTATCCGCGGTTGAGATTGAAGACGTTATTAGGGCCATTGCTTTTGTCTATTTATAACCGTATTACCTTCTCCTTCTTTTGCCATCAACCGCTCCTCTCGCGGTACTTTCCTTCGGACAATTTTCAAAGGCTGCCCATAAATTCTTTCGTGACTGCGCGAATGCTGTATGGATCAAATTAGAAATATTTCCTTGTCGATCCTTCCCATTCCCAAACACCAAAATGTTTATCCTGCCCGTCACCGTTACCGTACCTTTTGGCAGGTATTGGGCATTCATGATTTCATTGGAAAGCCACAAAAGACAGTTATGACCGTTATCCACCGCTGGGCGGTAGCCGAAAGGTCCAAAATCCGAGTCCACCAATCATGTCCCCTTCCTCCCAACCGCCGCTATAAAACAATTAGAGTAGCCGAAATCCGTACAATATTGTACCCTATTTGTACACTTCCCAGCACACGGGACGGTTTTTCCGCTTCCCGAACAGCCACCGGCAGTTGGTAATTTCCCACAACTGAACAAAACTGGCCGTTTTTCCTTTACTTCGGGACAGGCCGGCCCTGCAGTCGCCTGCTGCCGACCTTACCCGCCAGGCTGAAGGCGGGGACCGCTATAGAAGAGGAGCAGGCTGCCCCCCCCGCCCTCTGCGCATCCTTTCCGCCTCGACTTGCTGATATTCTCAAATCTTAGAGCTTGCAATATTCTAAGGGGCTAGAATCTCGAGATGGTTTCCTTAGAGAGGAGGCAGCATGCGCTGGGACTGGCTCTGAGAGTGGCAATTATCTGCAGCAGCTTGGTGTGGGGCTGCCACAGCGAGGCGGTTTCAGATGGGGGGGTCTCGCTGGGCCCTCTGGAGAGAGAAAAGTCTTTTTTTTTCAATGAGACGGAGTCCTTCGATGCAAGGGGGCGACTCCGAGGGGAACAGGGAAGGCGACGGCTGCTGGAGATACCGGAGGAGGAGCATGTCTTCACAGATGACGAGCCGGAAAGTCCCGACTATGTGAAGCTCGTGGAGCATCTGGAGGCCCCAGCACACGAGTCTCTCTTCTTAATCAAAAACTATGTCACCTGCTCCGCAATCCCTATCGAGGCCGTCCCGCCCTCTGACGGAAGCGCCGGCATCGTCGTGGAATTCGATGGTGAATTCGGATACGAGATGCTCGCCGTTCTCCCCTACGCATATTACCACTACGTTAATGGCGGCCTCCTCGGAACTGTCAGCTGCGGCGACAGCTCCATGTCCGTGTTCTACTTTTTCAGCCCCAACCACCAGACCAATCCGCGCTGCAAGCGGCACTTTAAGTGGGAGGGCATCCGCCAGTTCGGTTGGACCCGCGGCCTGCATGAGAGCGACATTCCCAAGGCATGGACCCCGCCTCCTCTCAGCGTCCACTTCTCGCGCTGCCCCAGAGTCTGGCAGGAAATTCCGAAGGGCGCGAAGCTGGTCATCATCGCGAACAAGTTTTCTCGCGAGTGGGATAAGGCGCCAGTTAATTTCCTGGACGTGAAGACCCTCCGCACGGTGCTGAACCTGTTCTTAGAGGCGGGCTTCTACGTGGTCTACAACAGAGCGCAGACGATGATGGAGATGGAGAGCAGGGAGGAGATGCATGGCGCGCGTCTGGATGACTTCAAGGTTGTGCGGAAGATGTATTTGGACCCGAACGTGGGCAGCCGGATCCGCGTGATGCAGGACATTTACAAGGGCATTTCGGGCATCTCTTATAATGAGCTGCAGCTGCGCCTGATGTCTCGGGCGAAGTGCTTCACGAGCGTGCAGGGCGGGACGAGCATTCTGTCGAGCTACTTTGGAGGCAGGAATTTGATCTACGCGCGGGAGGGGCATGAGGTGGAGTTCAATGTGTTCCCGAGGGTCTATCCGCGCCTCTCGGGAGCGGAGATAGTGGTGACGAATACGTATGCAGATTTCGTGGAGCAGGTCAAGGATATGATCGCAAACGGGCCTTGTGAGACTCAATAGAGGAAAGGAGAGAAAGGGAGGGAGGGAGGGAGAGAGAGAGGGGAGTGGGGTAAATAGGGAGAGAGGTTGACAGACTGACGAGGCTTTTAGATGTTACTATTGTTAATATCTTTTTAAAAAAATGAGGTAGTCTTTACGTGATTTTTGAAGGATTCTCGAGCATAAAAGTAGCTGTCAAAAAGGGAAAAAAAAGTTTTCCTGGCCAACAAATGTAGACTGGGGTTTTCTGTACACTTAATAATATATGCTTCCGGTAAAAAATAAGAAGCTGGCGAACAAGGGATGTTGGGAATACCAATAATACAAATATCTTTTCGAAAAAAAAGCTGTGATATTTATACTTATGATAGAAAAAAAAAAACTGATTGAAATAAAGCAGCAAACAGTGACATGATTGCAAATGCCAATACGTATGTAACATTTGTTCCATTTCATCCAATGACAACTTGTTCAATTTATTTCTCAAATAAACAATTTCCATTATGTCTCCCTTCCAACGAAAATTAAAGACTGAAAATTTTCCACGTTCTTGAAGTGAGCCAAAAGTTCCTTCCAAGCAAGTGCCACTACTTGGCACGGGAAGGGAAGGAGCTTTTCGCCACTACATAATCTAAAAAGGAAAACTTAAAAAAATAAAAGAACCGGAATCCCCCGGAAAAAAAAAAAAAAACACTACAATATCTGAATGCGAACTCAAAACAATGTTACTGACAGTTGCCGCTCGGTTTGGTACTACCACCACCAAAGTCAACCCAACCCGATGAAGTCAACCCTACGTTGACTTGGCACCCTTCACCTTCACCCCATTGATGATGTATGTGGTCACCGACTTCCCCAAAACTATTCTCGTCAGAGGCCCAGGAACCACGAGCTCCTTTATAAAAGCCGCGTAGGAATGATCCTCATTCTGAGACGTGCGGTAAATGTCCACACTCGCCGTCGCGTTTACCGCCACAAACCCATCGAGGATGAAGGTGCGCGTAGCCTCCCCTGTGCCCTCATTCGTCACAACCAATACCAGCCGCTGCTCCTTCTTTCCGTACACCGCCAGAAGGCCGGCAGCGCAGGAAGAGTCCACGTGTATAGGGACGGAGCCGGGAGTGACCCACCTTGAAAATTGTTTCAGTACGAAATATTGCTTCCGAAGGACTCGATTGAAGGGTTGGGGGTTTGAAAAATCAGCGTAAATGAGACCCCAATATGGCTCCCCTGCAAAATCCTCTACTGCCTGCCAATAGGACCACCCCCAGACTCCCATTACATTCACATCTAGGGTGATTGTTCTCCCCAACACAAGCGCAATGTCTAGGTCGCTCCCCTCCAGATAGAGTGGGCCCCACTCAGAGACTACCACTCGCTTCCCTAGTGAGAGCGCCGCCTTCGCCATGTTTTCGCGATAGTTAAGGGAACTCGTATACGAAAGTCCATCAATTGGCTGATAAGTATGCACATTAAGCCGCTTTATGACTTGCTGCGCAACTGTGTCGAATTTCGAGATGGCATCCGGAACATTCGACATCCAGGAATCGAATGCAGATAAGACTATTTTTACTTGTCGGTCTTCTATTGCCTGCTGCACGTATGGAAGAAACCTGTTCAATGAGCTTGGTGCGAAATTGCACCCTTCTTGAAGGCCGCCCTCCACCCACCACCCCTCCACAGGCTCGTTCACCGGCGAAAGGGTCTGAAACTCTATACCCCATTTCTCTTTGTACGCTACTACCACATCTAGAATATATGATGCGTAGGCTGCATAGTTGCTTTTGTCTAAGTTATCCGCTTTGTATGTGAAAGCGCCGGCCACATCGCCACTAATAGTCATCCATGCAGGGGGGGAGTATGCAAATGCTTCCAATAAATTCACCCCTCTTCCTCTTGCACCCAACAGAATGGCTCGTTGGGGGAGATCTTGAGACCAGTTATAGTGCGAAGTTGGAGTATATTTGAATCCCGGAGTTGCTCTGTAAGAGGTGGGAGCAGACTTGAATCTCAAATCCTTTTCTGATTTTCCTCCGCCGCCAATGTTGTACCGTGCAACAGTTAAGCCAAGTCCTTTTTCTTTGTCGAATATTTCGTCCAAAAGGAGGGTCCGGTTTGCTTCAGGGAGAGTCCCAGCCCAGTTCGCCCACCTGGAAAGTGAAAAAGCATGCATGAAGGATTCAGTTTTCAAGCACACGAGAATGTGTGAAGGAAAGAAATTGAGATTGAATCGACCATTTTCTGATGACAGTAGTCAACTTCGGAACGTTATCTTAGTCAGGTTCTTCATAAAGGTTAGTACTCTTTATGAAAACGTCAATCCCACCCACTGTCTTACCAAGCGAGAGAAGTTCCCCAGCCTTCCCATTGGATGCTGGTAAAATTCGCCTTAATAAGAATTCTATCTGCATGAATGATAGAAGAGAGGGAAGGAAAGGGAAGAAAAGGGGAGGGGGGGAGTGTGGGAGGATGTGGGGGTAGGGGGTAGCCGAAGGGAGTCAATATTCGACAAACATAAAACCATTCTGAAATGAAGTTATTTAGATTCCTTGACCCAACCAGTCGAGCAATAGCAGCTTTCATCCGAGAAAAAAGTCGCTTTCATGCACTTCCCTTCTCCTTATCAAGCTCAACCCCAAATGATTCA
Source organism: Zygnema circumcarinatum (assembly GCA_037447605.1). Lineage (NCBI taxonomy): Eukaryota > Viridiplantae > Streptophyta > Zygnematophyceae > Zygnematales > Zygnemataceae > Zygnema > Zygnema circumcarinatum. The sequence continues at coordinate 686,404 of CM074806.1, forward strand.
TCGACCGCTAAATTTCCAGATTTCATATATTTGTTAAAAACTCCGTTTCAATTCCACTTTTCAAAGCCTCCGCTTTGTCAATCGCGGCTTACCTGCAACCTTGTAACAGAGCGGAGGAGGAAGCTCCACGTCCAAGCCAGGGAGGACAAATTCTAAGCTTGTAAGTGACGATAAAAAAACCATGATGAGGATGGAGCCGACTGCACACCATCTCTGATGAACTCTGCTTCCCAAACCCCCCTCCCTTCTCTCTCATATAACTCGAATGTAGTGACAAGAATCAATATATGAGGCAAGCAATAGAACCTGGGGTTGACTTAGCCCACCATTCGTCTGAACTTACATTTGGTTTTCTGCCCAAATAGCGAAAACAAATTCGATTCGTCCATCGTGATGCGGCTTACAGAGTAATGAAGAAAACGAAAGGATGAGAAGAAAACGGGGGAGGGGGGGGGGGGGGGGGGGG
>CM074806.1:686879-719501 GCA_037447605.1 Zygnema circumcarinatum
GGGGGGGGGGGGGGGGGGGGGGGGGGTCCGACCTTATAATGTTCCACTCGCGCCTTTTTTGTGATATTGAGGAATCCGTGCCATCCCGTCCTTCTTCTTCCCCAGGATGACCTCCGTTGACCAGCACCACATGGACCTCCCTCGAACATGCGCCATTGCTTTCTCGAAACACAGAAACAGATCGGAACGCACAATAGAGCACATAAAGAAATTTAGGGTTCCAGCATCATGTCCACCATCTCGCACTTCGTTTCCTGAGGCTTCTCATAGTTCCAACAAGCAATTATAAATTTTGGAAACTCGTATTTGAGTAATGCCTAGAACGACGCCATGAGAGGAAGCATCATGCCGTCATGCACGCATGGCGCCATCTCCCAACCCAAACGAGCTCACAAGTGCAAGTGAAGTGAAAGCACGAGTAGTGAAAGAGGAAGGGAGGGAGAGCATGAGGGAGGAAGGGAGCGAGTGAGAGGGAGAGCATGAGATAGATAGGGAAGGAGAGCGTGTGAAAGGGAAGGAGGGAGAGCATGAGAGAGAGGGGGAGAGCATGAGAGGGAGGGAAGGAGGGAGGGAGGGAGGGAGGGAGGGAGGGAGGGAGGGAGAGCATGGGAGAGGGAGGGAGAGAGAGCATGAGAGAGCGAGGGAGATAGAGCATGAGAGGGAGGGAGGGTGAGCATGAGAAAGAGCTAGAGAGTGCATGTAAATTTCCGTGCCCACCCATCCCATACAGCAACCACCACCAACTCACCCACAATTTCTGCAATTTCTTGGCGCTTCCGGATTCGCCTCCACATCAAGGCTCCGCCCGCAACTGCGAAAAAAAAGCAAACGAGGCGCTCCTGAACTGATTAAAACAAAACCCACTTAAGCATCTTAAATTTCCTTACTATAAAAATGAATCCGCTGAAAAGTGTCCTCCTCGTCGCCAAACCATTCGTTAACAACAGGAGAAAAAATGAAAGAAAAATTACAAACAAAATAAATCGAATTTAGAATAACATTGGACAAGTTGTTCTAAAGGCGCAACCCCCACAAGCTCTATGGCACCTGATCTCCTCCGCGCCCTCCGCAGGGCCTCGCAGCACACAGCCATGGCTGCCGGCTCTCTCCTCCCCCCCAACATCTCCCGCGTCCCTTTCGGGAAGCCATGGATCCTCTTCTGCAGCGTTCCCGCGGGCTCTGTCGTCCGCCATGGCTGTCAGAAGCAGCCCCTGCAGACCTTAACTGTAAAAGCGGCGCCTCTGAGCCCTCACGAGTCAGATACCCCTCTGATTTCCACGCATCCTTCCAAAGGTAGAAGCCTCATAGCGGCAGGAACCCCATCAGAGCCAGCTGCCTCCTTCCTCGTGCTGCAGGAAGTGTCGCACTCGTAGCCATGGCGGCAGGCGAAGAGACATAAGTTGAAGGTAAAGGAGAGGGAGAAGAGAGAGCAGCAGGAGGAGGAGGAGAGAGGGGAGGGAGAGCAACGAGAGAGGCCCCCCCTCTCGTTCCGCCCGCCATGGCGGAGGGTGAGAGGGAGGAAGGAGAGGGAGAACACGTCACGAAAAGTCTATTTTCGTCGCTTTGGTCCGTTTGCTTGCGCGGACCACTGACGCGCCACCACGTGGCATTGACACGTGCGAATCCTGCCGGAGGGAGCGCCACGTGGCGGCGCAGCACTCGAAGCCGCGGAAGTGGGACGGCGAAGGAGCTCGGAAAGTGCGCCAGAAGCGGCGGTGCCGGCCAGGACCTGCCGGCCGGCAGGGACGGGCCGGCCGGCCGGCGGGTCCAAGCCGGCGGGTTGGCGGTGAGAAAATGTAGCCAGCGAAGTTTTGCAGCTTTCATTTTTCAGTTTGAAGGGTTCCGGTTTTTTAGGGGCTCCTGTGTGACGTCAAAATGACGCCCGTTTGTGCTTATGGCCAATCATAGTCGTTCAGCACGTCAGCACATTTAACTTTTAGATTATAAGAAGAAATGGGCGTACTTGGAAGGTTTTTCGTGCCATCGGCCGGCGGCCAGCGGAGGAGTTTGCCGGCCGGCAATTGGAGCAGGCGGTTGGCTGGCCCGATGGCGGCCTGGCGGTTACGGACCGTTACTTGCGACGGAACGGCCGTACTGGAAAAAATTTCTGGTTCTATATTTAGTTGCGCAGCTTTTGTAAATATTTCACATTTTTTGATTCTAAACATGGAGACGATGTTAGAAATACTCTGCACGCTCTTTATTTATAAACCAGTGAGAACGTGCCACGTGGTCTTACGTGCCAGCGTGGTGCTTGGGCGGGACTCCGTTCGAAGGAGAACTGGACTGCTATGCCTGACTGATGGACCAATCTTGACCTGCCACGTCATAGTCCTATGCCACGTGACAGTCTGTGACTCTGTGGGACGACTCTCTCTCTGTGCAGCAGCAGTAGCAGATATCGAGGGAGGACGAAGGAGAGGGCCGGACGAGCAGACGCAGAGGGAGTGGCAGAGCGAGTGAGAGAGAGAGAGAGGGAGGGAGAGGGAGAGGGAGAGGGAGAGGGAGAGGGAGAGAGAGAAAGAAGAAGGAAATAGAGAGAGGAGAGAAAGAAGAAGGAAATAGAGAGAGGAAGAGAGAGTGGGAGAGAGTGTGTGGCAGGAGAGGCTGCGGCCGCCATGGCTGCAAGGCGGCGGCTGCAGGGCAAGGTGGCCATAGTGACGGCCTCCACGGCGGGCATTGGCCTCGCGACGGCGCGCCGCCTCGCGGAGGAGGGCGCCAAAGTGGTGGTGTCCTCGCGCAAGCAGGTGCCCGCCGCCTCCTCCTCTGGGGGACCTCCGCGGGACGGGCCAGGGCAGGGAAGGGCAGGGCGGGGTAGGGCGGGGCAGGGTTCAGGGATTAGGGTTGCAAGGCTGTAACCCTAATCCGGGGTGGCAGGTCGTTGGTCTGGAGGCAGCTGGGCTTTTAAGAAGGGTGGGACTGTGTTTTTTTTCTTTTTGTATTCAATGGATTTTTATCCTAATATGTCACACTCCAATAGTTCAATTGTAGTGCCCTGTGCATATTCATGACAGTGACATGCATCTTAGTTTAGCTATCTCTTGTTTCTCCCTCCTTTCTGATTTTTACTTTTTCCGAGTGCAGAAGAATGTTGACGAGGTGGTGAATCAGATGAAGGCGGAAGGGGCGGATGTGGTAGGGGCAGTGTGCCACGTGGCACATGCAGAGCAGCGAAAAAATCTCATCAAAGTGGCGGTGGATGTGAGCTTCGTCATTTCTCCTTGAATGCGGAATACTCATTCCTGCTCGCAAGCGCTCGGCCATTTTCTTGGATTCTTCGTTCAAGAAATGATGTGAATCCAGGTCTGGAATATCTTGATTAAGTAATACAGCAGGAGCTTTATAGTATGCGGCAATGTACGAATGAAAGTTTTGTGATGATTGCTGGGGATTGTTCGTTGTTTAAAATGTGGTCTTTGTGCAGAAATTCGGCAAAATTGACATTCTGGTTTCGAATGCTGCCGTCAATCCAGGCGTCTCGCCCATATTGGACATGCCGGAATCGCAGATTGACAAGATATTGGAGGTCAATATAAAGGCGGCAATTTTTCTTGTGCGGGTGCGTGCAGCGATTCCTTATTCAACTTCCCCGCCGCTTTCGTTTTCTTTTACTTAAAGGTGAAGAAACACAAAGTTCCTTCATTCCTTTCCATCATTCCGTTGGATCTTATGTTGTGAGTTGAATATTAAACTGGTTGTACTGCCAGAACTGTTTGACTGTTGAATCGCAGTTCGGTGTCAGAGCGATTCTTGGGCTCTGTCAAGCATCTCCTGAAGAAACAAAAGTCATTTAGGATAGCGATTCTCGTTTGAAATGGTTCTTAAAAAAAAGAAAACTTCTTGCTACATGATTACAGGATGCGAGGCCCTATCTATCAGAGGGTTCAGTGGTGATCTTCATTTCCTCTATCGCGGGTTTTAGTCCTTTTGCACCCCTGGGGGTCTATGGAGTCAGCAAAACAGCCCTGCTAGGGCTGACAAAGGTGCACGAACCATGCTTTGCAGCTTATCGCCTCCATTGTTTGTTTAACTGAAACTTGAATGCCTCTTCATGTGAAAGGATGAACGTGAACGTAACCCTCCCTTTCAGCAGCCGCGATTGGTGGATGAATGAACAGGGTCTCGCTGCCGAGCTTGCGCCCTCCATCCGAGTGAACTGCGTCGCCCCAGGCACCATTCCCACTAACTTCGCGGAGGCACTGGTCAGCTCAGACACTTCGGTACGAATACTTTCCTTTTGCCCGAACTTTAGGCCCAAATTTCAAGTTGGGGCGATGGAACCAATAGTGCAGGAGGTGTTGCAAGAAAGCATAACATAGAAACGCTTGACAGATGGAGAATCTGCACAGGACAGGGAAGTTCAGGTTGCAGTTTAACGGCCTCACAATACTTTAAGAGCGTTTCCATGCTGGTAATCCTCGCATTTCAAGCTGGGGACCAAACTAGAGTACATGGAGACACCACCTCCTGCTCATCCCCTTAGCCTCGCAGAGCCCCACTTACCTCTCTCTCTTTCTCTCTCTCTCCCTCTCTCTCCCTCTTTCTCTCTCCCTCTCTCTCACCCTCTCTCTCTCTCTCCCTCTCTCTCTCTCTCTCTCCCTCCCTCCCTCCCTCCCTCCCTCCCTCCCTCCCTCCCTCAGAAGGAGGCCATGGAGGAGCTGACTCTCCTGAAGCGGCTCGGGACGGCGGAGGAGGTCGCGGCCGCCGTCGCCTTCCTCGCCTCGGACGACGCTGCTTACGTCACGGGGGAGACGCTGGTGGTGGCCGGAGGCATGCACTCGCGCCTCTGAACAGGAAGTCAACGGTCGTTGACCGGAAGGAAGTCAGCGGTTGTTGATTGGATGTCCTCCTCCGCTTGGCTGACGTATCTGTGCTTTTGAGATGTACAGAGAGAGTGAGGGAGAGACTGGGAGAGAGAGAGAGGGGAGAGAGGGAGAGAGAGAGAGATAGGCAAGATAGGCAAGAGGGGCTCTGCGAGACTAAGGGGAGGAGCAGGAGGTGGTGTCTCCATGTACTCTAGTTTGGTCCTCAGTTTGAAATGCGAAGATTACCAGCATGGAAACGCTGCTGGAGTGTTGTGGGGCCGTTAAACTGGAACATGGACTTCTATGTTCAGTGAAGATTCTCCACTTGTCAAGCGTTTCTATGTTATGCTTTCTTGTCCCGTCACAGTTCCACAACTGCTACATGGAACAGTTGTTTGGCCATGGCCACAAATCGGGGATCCCAATTGTCGTCAAAATAGGCGTCAGGTCAAATTGCATGACGTCGTTTCCTTGTCGTCATCCCTCGTGGATTTCTACACGACAATTTTGATGACGTAACAGCACATGGAGTTGAAACCTGCTCTATACCGAAACCAACGTTTTCAAATTTCCATAAATTGGGGGGCCCCCGTCCCCTGGCGCCCGGGCCGTTCCCTACAACGGGAACTGTAGCTCCATGGAGCCGACAGTGCCAAAATTTCCTGGGAGGACCATAATTGCAATTTGTTTTATCATTTTAACGCTACCCCCAACTGCGTCAAACATAAAACTGGAACCTACGGCTCACGATACACGACAAACCAGCTGTCATAATGAGCCCTTGGGCTGACGGCGGAAAAAACGTGGAGCTGTACGACGGCCGGTATTTTGTCATATTTACGACACTATCAATCAGTGAAGTATTGCCACGTGTCCTCTCACCGACCACTTTTTGCTTCTTTTCCGAGATCGCCTGCGGCATTCTTTGTCGTCATCGTAAACGACAAAACAGTGAGGGCAGATTCGGAATTTGCGGGCTCGGAGGCGGTGCCCGGTCAGTTGAAAGGAAAAAAAACAATTTATTTTTTCCTGCCCGCGCCTCGGCCCTAACGGCCGTTTTAACTGCCACTTCGGCCGTTGCGCCGACCACCACGTGGCAGCTCCTCGGCGACTCCGCTCCTTGCTGAACGAAAAAAGACATTTTTGTCCGTACGCGTTTGTCGTACATGCCGATGCAGGCAAGTGCCAGGGACCGTTAGATGGCTGCCACGTGTACAAAAAGTGACGTGGGCCGACCGGCGTCGTCGAGGTTTGCAGGAGGCAAGGCCTCGCACATCCAGCAGAAATTTTTTATTTTCTCTGCCCGACACGACGGGCAGTATGTGACATGTTTGCGCGGCTGCCCGGCTGCCGAGGCTCCGTGACAGGACCCGCGGCTCCGCTCGGCGCGCAGGGCCGCCGGAAGGGTCGGGACGGGCCGCGGGGGGAAAGGGAGAGAGGGCGAGAGAGAGAGAGAGAGAGAGAGGGCGAGAGAGAGACGGCGAGAGAGAGGTGGGGAGAGAGGAGAGAAGAAGAGAGAGGTTGGGAGAGAGAGAAAGTAAAATAGGGGGAGGGGGGGAGAGAGAGATAGAGAGATTGAGAGAGAGAGAGAGAGGCGGCTCAATGCCGTCCTTCCTGCGGCGCATGAAGAGCGTCCCCAGCGCGAAAGCTGGCGGGGGCGGCGTGGCGGGCAGCCAGCTGGCCCCCCTCGCGGCGCGCGTGCTCCCAATGGCGGGCCATGGCGGGCGGCAGCGCGCGGCGGGGCGGTTCGACGGGTGGGAGGAGGGCGGGGGCGGGCGCGTGGGCCTGCGCGCGTTCGAGCTTGGGGCCGTCATGAGGCGGAGCCTGCAGATGTGGGACGCGCTGCAGGACGGGGAACTGCAGAGGCTCAGGGCCAGTCTGAGGGTGGGTTTGGGGTGCAGGATGGGGGGGGTGGAGGGGGGAAAGGGGGGGGGGAGGTGAGGTTGGGGGGGGGAGGGGGAGGGGAAGGAGGAAAGGTGGTAGGAGGGGGGAAGGACGTGGTGGGGAGGGGAGTGGGTTTGATAGGGGCTGGAAGGTTGGAGAGGGAGGAGAGGAGGAGGAGCGAGGAAAGAGAAAAGCGGAGGGAGAGAGAGAGTAGGGGGCAGTTCTTGAAGGGGTGGAGATGGATATGATTTTTGAGTGAGAGGGGTGGTGGTGGTAGAGAAACGAAATATGTTTAAGGTTTAAGGGGAATGTTTGACGTGTAGATACTGTTGACTTGCAGTTTATGTGCTGCTCTAGCTCACCTTTTTGGACCCGCATGACTTCTGTTATTTTCTCCGCTTACTTGTGCAGCTCTCGGGAGTCCTCACACTCATATCGCGTGACCAAAGCAGGCTGTGGGCGCTGGCAGGTGGGTGACCCACTTTAACGGAAAATTTGCAACGGATCAGAATTTATGTGCACAACTGAACAGATAATTTCTTACAAGTGGGAAGATAATTCCACTGCTTTAGTCAGAACAGGACGAATGAGATTATCTCATTAATGCAGAATGAGCCACGACCTGACTGAAAAATTAAAACCACAAAATGAAATAATGAACAAACCAAAGTCATTTTTTTTTGGGGTCCGATTCCTTCCTTCAAAATTTCAGATTTTCCACCAAGCCCAGTCACCTCCCCCCCGAAACCCTAAAATCTAGACTCTAAATCTGCCACGTGTCAGGCACGGAGAAGCAGGAGGAGCTGGATGTGCTGGCCGCACGTGTGGCTGTCCTCGCCACGAAGTGTACGGACCACCGCCTCCCCTCGATAATGTCACAAGTCGGGCGAAGCGCGGCCGCCGACGCGGAGATCGGAGCGCTCGATGTGACGCAGAAGGAGGCGGAACTTCTCATCAGGTCTTTTGGAATTTCTTTCTTTTCATCTTGCAGTTTGGGGGGAGGTAGGGAAGGAAGAGTGAGGGGAGGGAGAGGGAGAGAGAGAGAGAGCGAGAGAGGGGGAGGGTGGGGGGAGGGAGAGAGAGAGAGAAGGGGGGGAGGGTGGGGGGAGGGAGGGAGGGAAGGGAGAGAGGGGAGAGAGAGGGAGAGAGAGAGGGAGAGAAGGTGGGGCGGAAGGAGGAGGGGGGGTTCTCGTTTTGATAAAGGCGGAATTTTAACTTGATGATGCTGATATTTTTTTTTCGGAATGTGATTAGTTACGCCCTGATGGGACATTGTATGATGCAGATTCATGAAGGAGCAGGCGGACATAATTAATAATTTGAAGTGGGAGATGGAGGCCCTGCAGCTCTTGTACGGCCGGTACGTTATCGGTGGAGAACTAGGAGGATGGGTTTCTTTAGAATGCAATAGTGAATGGGTTCTATCTAAACGTAATTTCTGTCACTTTTTGGCGGGATGCAGGGTTCGATTGCACGGTGAAATGAACAGAATGCCAGATATTTTGGCGCAGGTAACCTTGCCACTCTTGATTGTCCTTGGAAAATTCCTTCAATTGGAAGAAAAATGGTCAGATTTTCTTTACTTTTAAGGTGAAAGTGGTGGTATCTGGAAACGGGTAAGCCCCTTCGCCAGCTGGCTACTGCCATGTTTCCAGCACATGCTATTTAAACTCATTTATTATTTTTTGTTCATTTCCCCCCTCGCCTCCTTTGTTACCAGAAGGACCTCATTATAAAGATGCAAGCAAACTGCGTCTGGACACAAGACCTCGATTTCGTTGTTCGGGTAAGAAATCGTCCATTTTCAGAAAAAAAAAAAAAAACTGACTTTTTTTTGCAGAATTCTTCGTTTTCAGTCTCTCCTCCAGTTTCGAATTCTTCTTCTCATTTCCCCCACCGCTGAAATTTTTCAAATCTTGGGTCCTTTGGGATTAGTTGATGGTGCTGGTGATCGCCCTCCTTCGGAAGCGTGTAGTCGCAGTATTCGGAGCCGCCCAGTCCCCCTCCTCCCTCCTCGCCGGCTCTCTCGGCGAATCCGGACTCGCCCTGCACTACGCCCACATCGTAATGTTCATCGAAAGCATCTTCAAAGACCCTTCTCTCGTGCTCAGTCCTGCAAGGTAGCAACCACAATCTCACTACCCAATCCAATCGAATCCCCCCACCAGACAAAGTTCTTCACTTCGTTAAAGTGAAACTAAAACTAAAACCAAAACTAAAACTGAAACTAAGACTAAAATTTAAACTAAAATGAATACTAAAACTCAAAACTAAAAGTAAAAGGAAGGCCAACTGAGTGACGATGCGGTTTTTCAAGTGATCGTGGGAGCAGGGACGAGCTGTACCAAATGCTCCCCCGCGAGATCAAGGGCGCGGTGCGCAGCCGGCTGCGAGATCGACGGTCGAGATTGGACGGCCACGCGGAGGAGCGGCTGAAGCGCAGCATGGCCCTCCTGCCCGCCCTCGCACGTGCGACCGTGAGCTGGCAGAGCGCGCACACGCCCGGGTCCAACTACGTCCCTAAAAACACCGTCTACCGCGTGCAGGTGGTGGGACCCACCTTTGGAGTTTGTACACCCAGAGGGAGGGAGGGAGGAAAGAGAGGGAGGGGGAGAGAGGGAGGGAGGGAGAGGGAGGGAGAGGAGGGAGGGGACCAGTTCTTAACCATGCTCCTTTTCCTGGTATTTATTTTTTATTTTTTCACTGCAGACGTTCGAGTATGCTGAAAAGACGGCGGTAAACATGGCGCTGGTGGATGTGCTGGTGGGGCTCTGCCACGTGTGCGCTGCCGAGGAGGATGACGTCACTTGGCGCCCTTCTCGAGCAGGAGGAGGAGGAGGGAGGCGCGGGGAGGCGGAGGAGGAGGAGGACTGGTACGTCATTCAGGGAGGGCAGCCGCCAATCATGTATGGAGGGAATGGGGCAACAGTCATGGCCTCTGAATGGGAGGAGAGAGGGAGGGAGGCAGCCGGAGAATCGCTGTATTTGAGTGAGTATGGGCAGCGCGTTTACGACGGGTACAGTGAAGCGGACTATCAGTATGAGAACCACTTTGTTGTGGGTGACTCAAATTCGCCAAACACAAGTAGAGGGAAGTTGGGGGGCGGAGGTCAGCAGCGGCAAAAAGGGGCAAATGGGTTTATGCAAATGGGCAATGGGAGAAGCTACATTGGCCCACGGAATCATCCGCAAATAGCAACAACTCAGCGGTCCAATGGGTACGACCAGGCGGCCCTGCGCAAGGTGGTAGGGCATGTTAGAGATGTGGACAGGTTCAGGAGAGCGGATTCCCTCTCAAGAAGCGCAGAATTTCCACAGCCTCAAACTCGACGCATGGAAGAGGCTCAACATTACCAGAGATCTGATGCCTTCCCACGGAACTACCAGCCGCAGTTCTACGGAAACGTTGACTTCCAGCGAACTGACTCCCTGAGACATGTGAACGGTTTAAGGGAATCTGCGGACCCAAGGTACAACATAGACTCCCAAGGACGGCGCGTAGAGAGTCGACCTCAGAGGGCAGCAGGAGGATACTCTGCAAATTTTAGTGCGGATTCGCAGCAGCAGCTGCGGCGGGCAGCGTCCTTTCAAGGTCCCGATTCAGGTCCTCTGAGAAGGATGGAGTCTTTAGGGCGGCTGGAAACGCATAGTGGATTCTTCCCCAGAATGGACTCTATGGGCCGCGGGTTGACCCTTCAAAGTGCGGACACTTTTGGGTACGGCGACGGCGAAGGGCTGCGAAGGTCGGATTCGCTGAGCCGTGAGAAGGGGACGAAGGCGAGTTCAAGGAGGTCGATCCACATTGAAGTGAACAAAGGCGCGGCGGTTACTGGCCCTGGGAAGGCGATCACTTTCAATGTGGACGGGCTCGTGGCAGGGCGGCAGAGCGTGCAGATGGGGGGGAGGGGGGGGAGGCAGGGGGGGGCTGCGGCCATGGGGGGGTCCTTCTATGGGGATGACGTCTTTCCGGAGCCCGAACTTCGGCGGTCTAAGACGGCGAGCAGCTCCGAGCTGGGCAGTGCGGGGCGGAGGAGGGGGCCCTTTGGGTGCATAGGGGGGGAGAGGGGGCTCGTTGACTCTTCACCCTGAAGGGGGGGGGGAAGGGGAGGGGATGGGGATGGGGATGGGGATGGGGAATGGTTAGCAATTAGCAGCCAATGTGAGTTCTGAATTGGGCTCGGCTCTAGGAAGGCAGTGCGAAGTTGGGGGGGGGGGGGCTCGCGGGCTGGCACTTGGGAGGAAATGCCTCTATGGAGCAGAGTACGAGATGGGAGGGAGATAGAATTCTCGCTCTTTTTTTCTCAAAATTTGTTGGTGGTGGTAGGAGGAGCCATGGGGGGCACCACTGATGGGCATCAATCAGTGAAGGCGGAGGAAGTAGTGCGAGCACACGCTGTCTATAGCAATTTGAAACTCGTCAGCTTCAGGCTGGCGGCCTGCCGGCCTGCTGTACAGGGCGGATGGGGGGTAGATGCATGGTAGGATGGGGGTCATGAGGGACATATGTATGTATGTATGTATGGGGTAGGGGAGCAATGTTGGCGAACTTCCAACGAAAAATGACACAAAATAATGTTACAACCATGAAGCGCACATTCGTTCACAGAAGTGTTTCACGCTGAGCTGCCTTTGCAAGTTTGGCTCGAACAATGTTTCATGGTTAGGCCCAGTGTTGTGCAACATGGGCCAACATGGGTCTCATTTTACTATACAAAGCGTTTCATGAGTCGAAAGTTGTGCCATCTGTAACAATAAGAAGCAGTACACTGCCAGATGGCAGAGACCCATTGGCTGGGGACATCTCCGATTGCATGAGCCACTGAGGAATGACCACGGCTGCATACACACTGTTTCACGCGAGTGACAACAAAACTCGACCCTTCAGTTGGTACGGCGACAAAGTTTTTTTGTTGTCTTGCGGAAGCCGCCTCCTGCCGACAACTGAGCCTTCGGCTGATACGACAAAGCCACGATCGCGATCTTCCCCGGCAGGGTCCGGATCTCCCTTCCCGGATTCCCGGCAGCTAAATACGGATCTGGGCTCTGTTGTTATTAGAAAAAGACGACAAAATATGCGTCACAGACTTAATATATAGCATCGACAAACGACAAAACCAGGGCGTATCAGTTATCTGGCCGGCAGGTGGCAAAATTTTTGAGATCAGAATTTTCCGCTGCCCGCCCGCCTGCTTGCGTGAATAATCTCTAGTGAGAAACGACAAAGTACGAAAACGACAAATAATGGGCAGGGTTTAAAACGCAAGAAACGACAAGGCCTTGCCCGATGCGAATGATGGCGGTGGGAGCGGGCGGGCGGTCGTGCTCTCGGCGACAAATGGGAGCAGTACGAACGACGTACGCCCTGGAGCCGCCCCTCGCGCCACCTACCCGGGCGGCCAGTCAGCAGCCGCCACGCGGCCCGCGGGGGGGGGGCTGCCGACACGGAGTATAAAGGGCGCCTCGCGCCGCGTGCAACTTCCACTCTGGTCGGCTGCTCACTGAGGGAGGGGGAGAGGGAGTGGGAGGGAGAGGGAAGGAGAGGGAGAGATACGGTGAATTCAAAGGAAAGAGTGAAGGACGAGGGAAGACAGAGGCAGGCCGGTCCCGGGCGCCATGGCGGGCGTGGAGCGGTGGGTCGAGCGCGCGGCCGCCACCGCCGGCGACGCGTACGACCTATACGGATCGTACGACGACGGCGGCCTCCGCGACCGCCATCGGACGGCGCTCGACCGCGGCACTGACATGTATGGACCGGGCCCGCCCGCTGCGCGGGGCGCGCCGTACCACGCGCGGGGCCCGCCGGAAAGGGAGAGGGAGCGGGAGAGGGAGAGGGAGAGGGAGGGAGCGTACGGCCGGCCGTACGACTATGGGCGGGAGGGGGCGTACGGACGGCAGGCGCTCTCCCGCGAGGACGAGTTTCGGCGGGCGGACTCCGTGCAGGGGAGCGACTATGGCGGGTACTATGGCGAGGAGGGCGGGCGCAGCAGGAGGGAGTACGAGGAGTACAGGCGGGCGGAGGCGAGGGAGCGAGAGAGAGAGAGGGGGAGAGACAGAGACAGAGACAGGGATTGGGACTATTCGTATGGAGAGATGGAGAAGGGAGGATACAGAGGGGGGAGCCATGGCCCTGGCCATGGCCCGGACGTGCTCCCGCTGAGGAGGATGAACACGTCGTACGGCGAGACGGGCGGCCTCCGGCGCATGGACACGGGCGGCAGTTCCGTTGACGCCGTTGGACTGCGGCGCATGGACACGGGCGGAAGCACGGAACGGGGCGCCGTCCGGCGCATGGACACCGGTCGGAGCAGCGCCAACGGAACTGGCCTGAGGCGGATGGACACAGTCGGCAGTGATGGAGGCGGGTTAAGGCGCATGGACACCGTTGAGAGCGACGGAGGCGCGCTCAGACGCACAGAAACGATGGGATCTACCGACAGCTTCAGGCGGGTCCACCCGCCGGATGACCTCGACGGGTTGATCCTGACCCGCGCGCTCACTTGTTCAACGAGCGATTTTGAGGCGCAGCGGCGAATGCGGGCAGGATCCACTCCCGCGAAGAAGAAGGTCCACATCGAGGTCGCGCAGAGCGCCATGGGCGGCAAGTTCGTCAAGATCAACGTCGCCGCGCTGGCGGCGGGGGCACGTGGCGCCCGGAAAGTGCACGCCGTGGCGCCGGCTGCTGACGTGGCGCCTCTCCGACGAATGAACACGGGAGAATTTGCTGACATGGCTCCTCTTCGGCGAATGGCAACGGGCGAAAGTGCTGACGTAGCGTCCCTTCGGCGAATGAAAACGGTGGAAAGTGCTGACGTGGCGCCCTTGAGGAGGGTGAACACGGGCAGCCGCCCCCAAGTGCTGCCGCCCGCGAGGGCGAAGGCGAGGGGGCGGGCGGGGTTCAGCTGCATGGGAGGGGGCGGGCCGCCGTCGCCCTGAACCCTAGGGGGAACGAGGGCGAGAGTTGTTGGGGCATGTTTGCTTTTCATATGAAGGTGGTCCTATGTTGTTGTTGTTGGCCGCTAGTGCTAGAGTTCATAAGAGCAAGGTTAGGGGTTGTTGAACGGAGGACATGGTTATGCCATGCCTTTGTATAAATATGGTTCTTATTCTTTCAATGTTTTGGTGGATAGGGCGGCGGAGAGGCATGCTCGACACAGGAATTCGTTCATTGTTTCGTTTTTTTCCGTTTTTTTTCCTTGCATAAAAAAATGAAGTTTGGGCAAGTGCAATGTAGATATATGCATGAATGGTGATGAACCACAAATTAACACAACAACAACAACAACAACAACAACAACAAACATGCTCGAACGTCCACATCAGTCCCAAACCTAGCGTAATCCGAACCTCCCCCAAACCAATGCAAAGGGGCCCCAAGCCGGCCCTTAGCCCTAACCCCCCCACCCCTCCTCCTTTCCCTCCTTCCCTTAAGTTCTAAACCTCCTCCCACCCTCCCTGCCTCCCTCCTTCCCAGGCTGCTGACGCCACGTGGCACTCCGCACGTGTGAGAATGCCTCCCCAGCAGCCCCTCCGCGCCCTTCTCCGCTGCCTCTCACGGCCATGGCGGCCCGACTCCCCGGCAACTCTGACAGCGGGCCTGCCCCGCGCGGCCGCCATGGCGTTCCTCAGCTCGGAAGCCGCGAGCGGCGGACACGTGGCGGCGATCAAGCAGCTGCGGGAGCGGACGGGAGCGCCGATGAAGGACGTGAAGAGCGCGCTCGTGGCCTGCGACTGGGACATGGGTGCGCCTCTAGCAATAGCCAGGGCCCAGGGTTAGGGCTAGGGTTAGGGTTAGGGTTTATGGTTAGGGCGAGGGTTAGGGTTGGGGTTACGGTTAGGGTTGGGTTAGGGTTAGGGTTTACGATTAGGGTTGGACGACCTCGGGGTTGCGGGATTTGGGGTTTTGGGGTCTTCACGCCGAAGCTGCGAGCAAAGTAATTAGATACAATACATTTAGTCCCTTTAGAGAAGTTTTGAAAATGCATCATTTTGGACAAACTGGATTCGAAGTTCCATAGCCCGAATGTCGCTAAATTCTCAAATCTCTAAAAATCCTAAATGTCGTTTTTTTCTTGTAAAACATGCCCAAATTCCTTAAAACTCGGTAAAATCCGCATGAACTTCGAAAGCCTGTAATGAACAACCTCTCGATGCTGACAGACTCCAAAGAAATTCTGCCAGGTTCCAATTTCCTGACACTTTGTTATTCCCAAGGGGTTGAATGTGAGCAGAAGCTGCTTTTGTGGATCTTCGGAAGAAGGGCATGGCTGCCGCGAGCAAGAAGAGAACGCGAGTCGCCTCCGAAGGCCTTCTAGGGATTGCGCAGACGGACATGCATACTGCCGTTGTGGTGGAAATCAACAGTGAGACGGATTTTGTCGCACGGAACGACATTTTTCAGCATCTGGTGAGACTTTGGAGATCACAATGGAACGATTCTTATAGTTGCACTTCTGGAAGATCTGAGGAGGGTAAGGAGGAAGGGGGGTGTGGGGGGACGGGGGAGAATGGAGATTTGATTTGTTTCCCACCACCCCTTTATTTAATGATTTATTAAGCTACAGGTATGTATTGAGTTGTATATTCGCGTTGTATGTTCAATTTTAAGAAAACTTCTGTTGTGTTCTGGGGGAAGCGTGAAGGGGACAGGTGCATCGCGTGGCTGCTGCAGCGTTAGAAATCGATGCTTTGGAGGAGAGCAGCGCTGAAGGAGGAGGAGCCATCAGCCTCTCCCTCCCTCATCTTGAGGTCTGACTTCCAAACACTTTTTCAACAAGCTCGAGCTCTTGTAACGCCTGTTCTTCAAAGCTCAAACCTTCGCAAAGCGAGTTGACCGACTCAAAACCTGAATAAAGAACGTATTGAAATCCGAATTCAACTACGCGATCGGAGACCAGGGGCATATATGACTTCTGTTGTCCATTGATTGGTTCATAAACTCAAGTAATAGCATCCCTTCGTGAACCACTCTCCCTTGTTCCCTTCCTCGAGCTGCAGGCTGCGTCTGTAGAGCTCTCCCACCCCAAGGCCGGCGGGCGGCGGTCCGTGAGTGAAGCCCTCGCGGAGGTCTCCGCGCTGACGGGCGAACACGTCCGCCTGCGCCGCGCGTACCGCATGGCTCAGCCGGAAGGCCTCGTGGCGGCCTACCTTCACGGGAGTCCCCAGCCAGGTCTCTCTCTTGCCCTCTCTCTCTCTCTGCCTCTCTCTCTGCCTCTCTGCCTCTCTCACACTCTGCCTCTCCCTCTCCCTCTCCCTCTCCCTCTCGCTCTCGCTGCCCCTCTCTCTCTCTGTCTCTGCTTCTCTCTCGCTGCTGTCTCCCCCCCTCTCTCTCTCTGCCCCTCTCTCTGCCTCTCTGCCCCTCTGCCTGTCTCACTCTCTGCCGCTCTCTCTCCCTCTCGCTCTCGCTGCCCCTCCTCTCTCTCTGCCTCTGTTTCTCTCTCGCTGCCTTTGTCTCTCCCCCCCCTCTCTCTCTGTGCCTCTCTCTCTGCCTCTCTGCCTCTCTCTCTCCCTCTCGCTCTCGCTGCCCCTTCTCTCTCTCGCTGCCTTTGTCTCTCCTCTCTCTCTCTCTCTCTCTCTCTCTCTCTCTCTCTCCTCTCTCTCTCTCTCTCTCTCTCTCTCTCTCTCTCTCTCTCTCTCTCTCTCTCTCTCTCTCTCTCTCTCTCTCTCTCTCTCTCTCTCTCTCTCTCTCTCTCTCTCTCTCTCTCTCTCTCTCTCTCTCTCTCTCTCTCTCTCTCTCTCTCTCTGCCACTCTTTCTGCCTCTGCCTCTCTCACTCTCTGCCTCTCTCTCTCCCTCTCGCTCTCCCTGCCCCTCCTCTCTCTCTCTGCCTCTGTTTCTCTCTCGCTGCCTTTGTCTCTTCCCCCTCTCTCTCTCTTTCTCTCTCTCTTTCTCTCTGTCTGTGGCGGCAACGAAGTGACGGCGTGGGAGGTTTGTGGGTCGAGCAGGGTTGGCCCGAATTGCGGGACTGGTGGGGCTGCGCGTGCCAGGTGGCAGCCTCGCGGAGGGGTCCTCCCTTGCGCTCCTCGCGGAGCAGCTCGCCATGCAGACAGTCGCAGCGCGCCCGCTGTACCTGCATAGAGACGCAGTTCCGTCGGCTGTGATCGACCACGAGAGGGACATTCTGACGACTCAGGTAAAATGGCAGACAGCTGCTGCTTGGGCATGTATGTATGTATGTATGTATGTATGTATGTATGTGCTTCATTCATTCATTCATTCCTTTATACTTTTTTTTCTCCGTTTAGACAATAAAGCATAGGGAGGGAGGGAGGGTGCAGGCAGCAGGAAGCGGGAAGGCGAAGGCGATGATTGAAAGGATGGTCGACGGAAGGCTGAGGAAGTTCTATGAAGATGTGGTTCTGTTGGAGCAGAAGTTCATTCTCGATGAAGGCAAGAGAGTGCAGGTGGGCCCCAAGTAGAAGCCGTCAAGGGAAAAAAAGGGAAATGGAAAACTTTCCAACAACATTGGAAAGTTGAAGTGAACGGTTTTTTTTTTAATTTTTTTATTGTGATTTTGAAACAGGAGGTAATTAACGAGCTGGCGAAGAAGGAAGGCGCGGAGTTGAGTGTGAGCGGAATGTTGCGAATTGAAGTCGGGGAGGGAGTCGAAAGGTAATTTTTTCTCTAGCTCCCTTTGTTGTTGGCAAATTGGATTATTTTTTTGGGGGGTAGTCAACATTGGACCCAAAATCTTACTAATGACAGGTCGCCGATTATGGCTCGCAGGGAAGAGAAAAATTTCAAAGACGAAGTTGAAGCGCAAGCCGCAATGTAGGAGGCCTTCTCGCTGGAAAATGTTTTCAAATGTGGTCCCCCTTATATAAGCAACTAAAATTTTGTGTAATTTTAGGCCGCGGAGTGGGTTTCACGGAAGATTGATGCGAGGCCATGTTTTTGCATGGGAGGCTGAAAATTTGAATTTTTTTTGCAAAAGTCATTTTTACGGAGGGGATTCGCGTCGATTTATTATGAGATTAGAAATTGTAATAATCTGGATGCCTTCACTCCGGAAATTAATTTCAATCATGGCCCCTGAATTACTTTGTTTGTTCAAGCCGGTCGGTGTTCTATGTGCAACGCCAGACACTCTACCAAAAAAAAAAAAAAAAATTGAAACACGAGCATACGAGCCTTTGAAAATACTTCAATTTTAGTCCAAAAGAACAGTCTGTCGAAAGTCTGACGGTTCCGTGCATCCTGCGTGGAACTGTAACTGCGTGCTTCGACTGCGCACATGAAACGCCATCCCTCGCACCCGTCCGTATGAATGCGCTTTTCGCCCGCGCAGGTGCTCACACCAGCGCGCACTCTGCCGATAATTTGTCGTATTTGCCGACATTGTGGCGGCAGGTGCAACACGTGACATGCGCTCTTGGCCCCCCTCTCGGTGGCCCCCACAAACGTCAGAGCGATTTTTGGCGTATCAAGGGTATGCTAAATTCAGGTAGAATCTCTGTATGTCGTTTTCCGTAACGATAGAAATCATCTCAGTCAATACAACACGACAAAGAGCACCGCACTCTGCCTTCTTTAAGTGTCGAAATTTTCGTCAACGGTCGTACAGACCTCTAAGAGGCTGCCACGTGTAAGGAACCTGTTCGAGCAATCACTGCTCATTAAGAAGGCGGCGGCCGCCGGCGCGCAGACCACGTAGGCGGCGGCGGCAGAGGGAGGGAGGGAGAGCGGGGAGGAGACAGGGGATGGAGGGAGTGAGGGAGAGAGGAGAGAGAGGGAGGTAGCGAAGAGAGATAAATAGAGGGAGAGGAGAGGGATAGGAGCAAGAGGGATAGGGGGTAAGGAGGAGAGATTTAAATAGAGAGGGAGGGAGGAATAGGAGAGGGGGAGGGAGGAACAGGAGTGAGGGAGGGCGGGGGAGAGGGCGCGATAAATAGAGAGAGAGGAGAGGGAGCGGTGATAGAGGGAATACGAATTGGGGTTCAGGGTTGAATTCGAGGGGAATATGGGGGCCCAGAAGCGCATGGGCCGCCGCGCGGCAGCCATGGCGGCCATGGCGGCAGTGCTGCTCGCGCTGATGGGCGCAGATGGCGTGGACGGAAGGCGGGGGGGGCGGGCGGGGGAGGTCAGTGAGGGCGCGGGCAGGAACCACGAGGAGGCGCATTCCTATTATTATTTTTTCAATTTGTTTCGTTTTCCTATTTTTCCCTTTGCGCTGTTCGCTGACTGCGCGTGCTTGGGCGCGTGCAGGCTCTCGGGGGCGGGTCGCTGCCCTCCTCGTGGTTTCGCGGCCTCGTGAGAGTCTCGCGCCGCCGTACGGAAGCGGTGAGTGAGTCTGCGCTGTTGTTGTTGTTGTTGTTTGTTTTTTTTTGGTTGGCATGGGTGGGCGGCCAATCACATGGACAAGGGGACTTGTGTATTTGAGCCATTGGCCAAATACAATACATGATGAATATGGTTATTCTTCTAACAAAAAAAAAGTGCCGGTCGGCTTGTGAGTGCATGCATGCAGAGCGGTGCAACTTCGCTTGAGTTTGACCTCGTCGGCAACATGATCCAGTAAGCTCACTCCGACCACCATTTGAAAGAAAGGAATGAACCGAAAGCATCCTGAAACGCCATCCATGGCTGCCGGATGCGCGAGACCCCACATTGAAGGTAGGTCTGCATGGGTGCGGGGGGCCGTAGGGGCTACTATCTGGCGGTGGAGGTGGGCACGCCCGCCATGGCTGTACGGCTTCAAGCGGACACGGGCAGCGACCTCCTCTGGGCGCCCTGCGACTGCGACCAAGCTCGCACCTGCCCCCTCTCCGCCTCCCCCCCCCTCTTTGTGCGCCTCCTCCCCATACTCGCCCCTCCATTAGTGTACAAGAATGAGCTCGCGCATGTTCACCATGCATGAGCCCCACTTGATCTTGTTGGCCTCATTGACATTGTTCAAGTCTTTTCTCATGCTTGCTTGCATACATGCAGCCGAGCGTGCGGCCGCTGAACACGTCGGCCTCGTCGAGCTTCTCCGCCATCCCCTGCCAGAGCGTGCAGTGCCAGGGCCAGGCGGGCCTCAGGACGGGCTGCCGCCTCGGCTTCGACACCGCCGACACGGCCTGCGAGTACAACTACACCTACAGCGATGGGAGCACAACGCTCGGGAACCTCATCAAGGAGCGAGTGGGGGTTGTGCCGGCGGAAGGCAGCAAGGTGGAAGGGGAATTCTATGTTGGGTAGGCTTCTGCCACAACCCAAACGCCTTGCATTATTGAGTATGCCCCATACACTGTGCAACAACGAAAAACTTGTAGGAATTACTCCCACAACTGTCCAAACCCTAATCCCGAACGAGAAAGAAAGCATAGACCCTGCCGCTCAACATTGACCAAATTGGTCGTTGCAGGTGTGGGCGTATTCAGAGCAGCGGCTCCTCGGCCCGCTCCATATTGCAGGGCGTGGCGGGACTGGGCCGCGGCGCGCTCTCCCTCCCCTCGCAGTTAGCCGCACAGCGCCTCCTCCCCGCGGACAGCGTCGCCTTCTGCCTCGAGGGGGCCCCCGCGGCCGCGGGCGGGAGCCGCCTCCTGCTGGGGGCCGCCTCCCTGCCGGTGGGCGCCGCCCAGAATACGGCGCTGCGAGGGGAGGCAAAATAGTAAGGCTGCTTGCTTGCCGCCTCACTCGGCATTGTTAAGGACAGGAAAGGCGCAAGCTTGGCTTTAAGGTGTAGAGACATCGCCAAGGCTGGGGATGGGAACAAAGCCAACAAGACCTTGACTTGGTTAGGACATGTACGGAGAGGTGTGAGCTATATGTGGGAGATTTGAGTGCTGACAAGGAGGGCGGTCGCTTGGGGGGCAGTACCAAGTACTACATGCAAGTTTTGGATGTCTATGTGGGCAACGACACGCTGCACAGCCCAATCAACGCGTTTTATGTCGATCCGTACAACAAGAGGGGCGCCGTGCTGGACACGGGAACAATGTTCTCGCAACTGGCAACGGAACTGTATGACTCATGGAAACAACTTGTACGTTGTAAACAATTCCACGCTTCTTTCGTTTGTGCTTAGGTCCTTTGCGACCAGTCAGTTCCTCGTAGTTTCCCATGCTGCTTTTGTCCATGAACATTTGATGGCCTCGCCATCGTGAGATCAAAGCCACTTCCCTTTTCACTTGTACGTATGCGGTCGTCGTAGAACATGAACTTGCAATTGAGCGCATGCATTAATTTGCATCGAGGATTTGTGTGATGGAGGGAAGGAACCCATCAAGCACCTGAATGAATTGGCATTGAACTCTCGAATGTACATGCCTTTTTTGTGGTCTAAGCATTGCAACTAGGTACAGGCATGGTGCTCACTTATGGCGAAAACACGCAAAGGAAAAAAAAGACGAAAGGGTTAAAAAAAAAAAAAAAAAAAAAAAAAAAACGCAACCATTATTCTCATGAAACTGCGTCCACGGACCCCTCCGTGGCAGGTGCTGGCACGCTCGCCCTTCCTGACGGCGAGCAGCGCTTTCGCCAGCCTCGCGGTGGAGTGCTTCGACGCGCCCTTCGCCCTCAAGTGAGGGCCCCTCTCCTCTCTCTCCCTCCCTCCTGTTCTTCTCCTTTTTTTGTGGTTGTTGGGCTTCGTCCTCGTCTCTCTACTCCCCCCCTATCTCTCCGTTCTATCATCTCCGTTTCTCTCGCTTCCTCACTCCGCCCCTCTCTGGCATCCTTGTTTCTTTGCTCAGCTTTCCCTCTATTTCTCGCAGTTCTATTCCTCCCTACTCCTCTTTGTCCCCTCACACTGTGCCTTCTTCCATTTTCCTTCCTCTACCGCCCTCTCCCAATCCTTTCCTTCCACTTCAATTTCTTCCCTCCACCGCCCACCCATTCTCTCCCCCGTACTCCCCTCGCCATCCTACCCTCTCTCCTTTCTTCCTTCCTGATTGGGTAACTTTCACCCATTTCTCTCCGTCCCATTCAATATCCCCTTCTCGCCACTCCTCTTGCCTTCCTCTCTCTGTTTTTGTAACGAAGAGGCGTTGCTCATGGAAGTTACCTCTGTGAATTAATTTCACCTTTCCTTTGTCTTTTTTTGTTTTGTTTTTCCGACCAGCACCTTTGACCTACTGGAATACTATTTTCCGCCGTCACGAATAGTCTTTTCCAATGCTACCATTTCGGTGGAACCCTATTTGTACCTTTACAATCCTGTAAGCTGCACCACCAAAGCGCTAAATGCTCGAGCGCTAATTGCTCCACTCTGTGCTGATTGCAATGCTTTAGTATAAGAAGTAGATTTCATGTTATTTGGTCTTTACTCTTGACATTTGGCGCTCTCTATCCAGAGTGCATAGCCCATCAAACCCCTTTTCCTTAACCTATCTAACATTTGCCTCTGGTTACCTCCATCGTTATCCTCCTCATGTCGAATATCTTTCGACATTTTTCCAATGCTTGCCACAAAACATAAAACCGTATTCACATCTTGTTCCTCGAGATTCTTATTCTTGTATGCACTCATTTTACCATGTCGTGGAGGGCTTGCTGGCAGGACCCAGATGGAGCACCAAATACGGTTTGTTTTACCGTACAGCCCAACGGACCGGCCAAAGATAAGAAACCCGGACTCGTACTCGGAGGTGAGAACGCATCTTTTTCTGTTGATGCCGAGTTTGCACATTCTGAGGAATTTTTCTATGTTACATTTTGCCCTGTCTCCGCAGCCATTCAGTTTTCTTGTTTTTAGGCTGAACAAGATCATCGGCATCGTATGATTCGAGAGTTCATGTGATGATGTATGAGGCAAAGGCAGTGATGTAATCATGAGATGATGTATGCAGCGTCTTGGCTCCGCAACAAGTACTTCCTACTCGACCGCGCAAATAAACGAATTTCGTGGTCAGTTGACATAAATTGTGAGCAGCCTTTCCGATCTCCTCATTCCCTCTAACTCATCAATCCCATCTCATCTCCATTCATCGTCGAAGCTAAGTTCGTCCTGTTCGGCTCACTCTCCCTTTAGAGCACTCTCAATGAAACTCACGCGAACTAGTAGGAATGTGAATCGAACTGCAGGCACGACTGGAGTAGAAATACTCTTCAACAACACATTCCGTCCAGAGTCACCCCCTCTTCCTCCTCGCAGTTCTCCTCCCCCAGCCCCTCCCAAGCAGCTTCCTCCTTCTCCTTCTCCTTCTCCTCTCTCTCTCCCTCCGCCTGTCCAAGCAGTGCCCTCCCCAGTCGGAAGTCCGACTGCTCCCCCAACAGAGGCCCCCACATCTCCTGCTTCCCCCCCCACCGGGATTCCAACAGCACCAAGTCCTGTGTCTTTCCCGGCCTCTCCCTCTGTCTCTCCCTCTGTCTCTCCCTCTGTCTCTCCCGTTCTCTCCCCTTCCTCCTCTCCTGCCATCTCTCCAAGTTCCCAAGGACCACCGCCCGCCTCCGCCGTACCCTCGTTTCCCCCACCGCAGATTGTCTCGTCTCCTATCGTAGCACCAACTCCTGCGGTCTTTGTGCCTGCTCCTCTCCCATCACCACTCTCACCTCCTCTCTCACCTACACTCTCACCTCTCCTCTCGCCTCCCGCATCCGCCCCATTACCCAACCCACCTTCCGCCGACGCCCCCTCGCCGACTGTCGTAGCACCAGCTCCATCTCCTCTACCTCCTGTTGAATCCCCTCCTCCTCCAGCATCCCTGTCTTTCCCACCTCCCGTTTTGAACTCACTTCCACCATCAACACCTCCTCTCTCTCCTCCGCCATTTCCTTCCAGTGAAGCTCCTTCACCCTCACCAAACACCCCTTCGAACCCCCCTTCATCCCCAGCCCCCTCTCCTTCCCCCGTTTCCTCCCCTCCCACCTTTCCCACCCCCTCCCCCTCACTTGTCTCGTCTCCCCTCCCCCCCCCCTCTCTCTCTCCCCCTCCACCCCTCTCCCCCTCCCTCTCCCCCTCTCCCTCTCCTTCCCCTCCCCCTCCAGCTACCGGCGAGAGCTGCCGTCCCTCCGCCGGCAGCTGCACCTTCTTCTTCGTGGGTTTCCAGGGCACTGTGCCCACATTCCCAGTGGCGGTAGCGGCGCAGGGCGACCGCGCTATCGGCACACGGCTGGGAGTCGCCCTTCCGGGGAAGTCTGCGTCTGTCACAGATGCCCACGCGGGGTCTGTTAGCTTCAGCTGTCCTCCCAACTCCACTTTGGCAGCAGACATGAGCAACCAGTTCTATGTCGCTCAAGAGGTGACTTTTCCCGCCAACTCCTCTTTGTTGGTTTCCTTTCTCATAGCAGGTTGCAAAAAGCTGACTTCCTTCCCTTTATCTCTCTCTCTCTCTCTCGCTCCTTTTCCCTTTCCCCCCCCCCCCTTCCCTCCCTCCCTCCCTGTCTCTCTGCCTTCGTCACTCCCCTCTCTAACCCCCCCTGGTTGAACCCCACTGACATCCGTGGAAAGGGCTGGTGGGGGCGTTCAGCTGGTCATGGTGAGATCGTTTCAGCGCGGAAGCAGCCTCTCTGATCTTGTGAAGAGCTACATCCACCTCCCCCTCACCTCAGTTCAGTTGCTCGTGGAGGGGCAGACTGTGAACCTCAACCCTGGAGATGGAAACATGGCCTTCCCAGAGGAGCAGCGCTGTCTTGACTTCAAGCTCACCTTGTAACTGCTACAAGCCTGCGGCTGAGGCTTAAAGCGATTGTTTGTGCGCAAGGGTCAGTGGCAAATTTCGAATGCTTAGGATTCTTTCATTTTTCTGATTGCTTTAAGTGGTGCCCTTAGCCTGTGGGTCAATCACTAGGGCCACACCCAATCGTCCAGTACACGCAGTAAGGGGACCCTTGAAATAGAAACTTCCGTTTTGTCGCATATTAATCCCTGTTTATAGACACTGAAACTGCAGAATGAAGCATACATAGAAGCCCCCCTGTGCGCAAACTTGTTTGGAACGCTCTTTCTTATTTGACCTTTCTATTAACCTAAGCGGGTTTCTAAACACATCGTAAATATGCTTTTCTTAAGAAGTCAGTGCATGGCATGGCAAGGCATGGCATGGCACGGCAAGGCATGACTATGTGTACCGCAGATGATGAAGCAAGGACCTAACTTGGAGCAACTTAAATCGCCACATCAGAAATTCGAAGTCCCATTCAGCACAAACCCTAAAAGCAAGAGCAGCGCAGATGGACTCTCTCGGAGGGAAAGCTTAGTCTGCTCAGCCGCTAATTTTCAACTCTAAAAGGATTCAACACTCGAGATCTCTTTATTTCAACACATCTCCCTTTCACATGTCCTCGATACAACACTCTGCCCTTGCAGAGTCCACCAAACAAGATCCACCTTCCGAGATTCACATGAGTTACCACTAGTGAGCCCTGCAGCCACTCTGTGGGTGGTTCAACCCTCCCATGCAAGCAAACTCCCGCCTTTCCTACCAAATAACCCTACTTGCCTTATTGCAAGGCGGGGGATTCACAGAACACCCTTCACCCTAATAAACACCTGTTCTCCTGCCCTTTCCCTCCTCCTCCCTCCTCCCTCTCCCCCCAACCCCCCCCCTCCCCCTCTCCCCCACATTCCCCACCCCCAAAAAAACAAAAATCTACCGTGTTAACTTGCGGTGTTTACGAGCTTCGGTCGGCCTGTTTGGGAGTCTACCTCCACCTTCAACCCTAATGCGCTAAGTTCCGGCACCTCCGCGCCTCCCTGCACCTCCAGCTCACTCAATTCCTTCTGGTTGGCTTCATTGCCCTCTAGAAGGTTCCGTACAGCGAAGAAAGCCCATTCTCGGAGGTACGGATTCGGCTCATCTCGCACACACTGCTGCAGGACCAAAAGGAGAGACCCGCTCTCCCGAACCAAATCCTGCACTGCTTTCTGCCGGTAGCTCGCGTTTGCGATTATTGCCACCAAGTCTCTGCGATATCCGATATAAAAACTTGTCTTTGGAAACGGACCGGAGGGTTCAGAAGAGAGCCCCGAACCTGTCGGAGGGGGGAGATTGCGCAAGAGGTCGAGTGCGAGAGAGACTACCCCTTGAAGAGAAGAAGTTGCATACCCGGCTTCCCCTGCATCACTGTTCAGTTTAACACAAACCTCACGTAGTAAACCTAGAGTGGATCGGAGCACCCGACCAGGAATTCCTCCTTGCTCTTCTAAAGGAGATTGTTTGCCGACTTCCAACGCTGCAAGCTTTGCAGTCGAGTGCAAAAAGGTCAAAGTTTCTACTTGGAGAGTCTCACTCCATGGCTCCACTGAAGACACAATGGGGCCTCCTCCTCCTTCCTCCTTCCCATCATTCGCAGAGTCAAGCTGTGGCTGCTTCTCTCGCAGCTCTACTCCTTTCCACTGCTGCTGTGAGAGGGAGGTTCGCATGCAAGCGAGGAGAGCAGCTTGCTCTGCACAAAATTCTCGGCTCTCATTGACCTTATCTTGAAGCAGCCTCGCAGAAGTGAGGCGGGGAAACAGAGACGGCAAATACCCCTTCCGCACGCACGTGTACTCCACCAGAAACTCCAGCCACTCGTTTTCTTGCTGCAGATTAGTATCCGAACTCTCGGCTCCGCCATCTGCATTCCCGCCGATCGCAGCAAAACGTACAAAAACGTGACCTTTCAAAATTGCTTTTCAACACCTAATCAAAACCACAAGCATCGACAATCCTAATCAATCTGTACCCTGAGAAACTCAGCACAAAGGCAACAGCAGTTCCAACAAGAAAGCAGCCTTTAACTTGGCCTAACCCGCAATTAGGGTTAGCTCACAAAACGTGAAGAAGCGTACCGGAAGATGTTAATGCCGCTGCCGACGAAGCTGCCAACACTGCGGAAAAGAGAAACACGCCTTCCACCTTCCTCATCAAGTCCTGTGCTCGCTTGCTGTCGTCTCTGCAGCACGTGTACACCACCATGCAGAGGGGGCCCTGCACCTCCAGGCTGCGCACTGCCGCAAGCCGCAGCAGCGTTCCCGGAAAGCAGCGTTCCCAAACTGCACTCTGATTCACAGGGCTGCCACTGCAGCAGTTTCCGAGAAGCTGCAAAATGGCCCGCAAAGTGTCGACAATATGCTGTGGAGGAGTTATGGCTGCCGGAAGCACAGGAAGCTGCGGAGCCGTCGGTCCTTTCGAGGCGGAAGGTAAGGGAGAGGGCGCAGGTGACTGCTGGGCCGCGAAAGGCGACAAGGGGGCGGGATTTGAAGCGGAGAAGGCGCCATTAGGGTTAGCGGAGGAGATCGCCAGAGTGAGGGGAACGCCTGCAAGTTTGGCGCTGGAGAGGGAGCGGCGGGCGAAGAGAGAGGAGCGGGAGGGGCGCGGGACGGGGGCGGAGGAGGAAGAGAGAAAAGCCCCTCCCTCTGCGAGAGGAGAGGAGGAAGCACCTTGCGCCGAGGACGCCCTTGTGCTCGCAGCTGCTGCGTCTCCTCCTCCAAGGCTCAAGCTCTCGACTTGCTGCAGCAAGTCCTTCGAAGGAACGCCCGCGTCAGGGAGGCGGCCATGGCTGCCATCCGCTGCCCCTCCCACTCCCTCTCCTCCCTCCGTCCTCCCTCCCGCCATGGAGTGCACGTGAGCTGTAATGAGGCGATCGGCCATGGTGGCCACGGCGTCGTGCGCGCCGCAGAAGAGGAAGGCGTCCTGGTTGGGCGCCATGCCCGCGCAGAGGTTGCGGAGGATGCGGAGGAGCAGGAGGAGGGGCTCCAGGGAGGCGGGGCTCTCGGGGACGGAGGGGAGAGGGAGGGGTCGGGAGGGAGGGGGGCCCTCCTCATCGCCGCGGAGAGTGCCACGGAGGGCGGCGCAGGGCTGCGAGAGGTTCGGGATGAGGCTCGCCAGGCGCTCCACGCCCAGGAAGGCGCCGAGGCTCTCCCGACCTTCAGGCTCGGCAGAGCGCTGCAGAAGCTGGGAGAGCACGAGGTGGAGGGGCTCCACAGACTGCGGGTCCGCGCGTGCGAAGAGGGGCGCTTGCTGCTCCGCCGCGAAGAGGAGCTCCTCGTCCATGGCGGCGATGGGGCGGGCGGGAGGGAGGGAGGGAGGCAGGCAGGGAGGAAGGCAGGGAGGGGAGGGAGGGAGGGAAGGGCCGGAAAAGGTCGAGCGCAGGGAGCCGAATATCTCATGCATGCATGCGGACGGGCGGACGGGCGGGCGGGCGGGCGGGCGAGGGCATGGGCATGCATGGGCATGGGAGGCATGCCATCGCATGCTCAGAGTCAGCGGCACATTGCGGCCAACCGTAGTTGCGCATGACGTCATGGAGCCAAGTACGGCAGGCTACCGATGACGTCAACTGACATTAGCCGTCAAAGTTTAAATTTGCGCATGGTTGAGGTTCGAATTCAAGTGTCAGCATGACGTCATTATCACAAGATCTAGTTTTACCAAATGAGAAAATTTTGGTTAAAATCTGTGATCTGATAAGAATCTCTAACCTTACAAACCGAATCTATGACAGCCAATCAGAAAACGATTAATCAGCACATGTCATTGCCACGTCAGCTTACATAAACAACATCCAATCTTGGTGCGTATCTGACAGCTGTCGTATGTTGTCTCCCAGGGTTCTGGAACTCCGGACTGACAGTCGCAGGTGTGAATCTCGTCCGTACAGATCGCCCGGCTCCAAGATTGCTATAATCGTTCGGGTGGCCTCCCCCGCAGCGCAAGCAGACAAACTGGAGCGGAAGGGCGGGCGGGCGGGCGGGTGGGCGGGTGGGCAATTGGACCAACCATTGAAATGGCTGCATGTAGCAACCATTGGCTGACGACCCAGCCAAACCAAGTCCAAGCTCGTTCCATGTGGAAAGGACTCGAAATTGGTCGACGGAGATGCCGCCAAATACTGTGACATGAAAGCCGCCCAATAACATGCCGTTCCATGTCGTCTAAATTTTCTCCAACCCGTTTTAGTCCCGACACGGATAGAACCAGATCCTCTGACCCGTACGGCGGCCCTCCCATTGGCTCAGCGCCAGGCTAACACCCCGTAGGTCGTACGGCCTCGGCTGCTTCCTCAGCCTCCGCTTGTCCCCTTCCGTCCGTAGGTCGGTGCGCCCTTCTGTGGCCCACCGCCATCCGTACGGCGGCCTTCCCCGCCTCCCTCCTGCCACCACGTGTCCGCCCGCCAGTGGCCGCACAAAAACGGATACGGTACAAAAAATCCTCTCGTGTGAACACCCTCTTTTCGAGACACTTCCAGTCCCCTTGCGGAAAATTTTTAGGGTTCTCAGTGAACCCCTACATTTGGCGGCTTTCTCTCCTCTCCGCTGCGAGCTCCGGTCCACGGCCGCCATGGCTACCTCCTGCGCCCTCCCGACGGCCTCCCCCGTCTCCATGGGAGCTCAGACCAGCCGGGAAAAGAGATCCCGCACCGCTACAGCCGCAGCTTCCAGCCACGTGTCTCTCCCCGCGCGATCCGTGCGGCTGCCCTCGTCCAAGGCGTCCATCAGCTCGTCAGAGTCACTTCTCGCAGGATGGCGGGTGGCGAGGGAGGAGGGATCCATGACTGCGTCCTCTTCCAAAAGGGCCCTTCCCCCCGTCCGGGCTGCTGCTGCAGGAGCTGCAGTTCCGGCTCCAACGCCAGGTGTCGCTCTCTCTGTGCCCAAGTGGAAGGGCGCGGCTCTGAAGCCTCTGGCCGCCATGATCGGGACAGGTGTCTTCTTCTGGCTCCTTCCCGCGCCGCAGGGGGTCACCGCCAAGGCGTGGCACCTCCTCGCCATCTTTTTGGCGACCATTGTGGGGATCATCACGCAGGTGAACCCTATTTTTTTGCACTATTTTTTGGCGCTTTTGAGAGCTTGCTGCCAAAGGAGGGGCCTTTAGGGCAGTCGCATGTCTGTTTACCGCCTAACCCGTGTCACCTGTTCGGAGGTGGCAGCCATTGCCGCTCGGAGCTGTGGCTCTAATGGGGCTCGGCGTCTGCGTCCTCACTAAGACGCTCACATTTGCCGCCGCATTCAGGTCGGTTGTGATGGACCCACTTTATGTAGCTGCTTATGATTTTTGTGCGTTTTTTTTTTTTTTTTTTTTGTTTTTGAAGCCGGTGACCACGAGCGCTAACTTTTTTTAATCCTTTCCTTATTGTAGTGCCTTTGGCGACCCCATTCCATGGCTCATTGCGCTCGCTTTCTTCTTCGCAAAAGGTTTTATCAAGACCGGTCTCGGCAACCGTGTTGCTTACCAGGTGACAAATAATACTATTGTCTCGTTCGTTACGTCTCGTCTTTTCGATTGTAACTCCCTTGCGCACTGATAATTGACTTACCCGTCACTCCATCGAATATCCTAAGTTTGACATTGATTTGGTTTCTTCCTTTTTTGGCATTCAGTTTGTGGCGCTGTTTGGAAGCACGAGCCTGGGCTTGGGCTACAGCCTTGTTCTCAGTGAGGCCATTTTGGCCCCTGCAATTCCCTCCGTTTCCGCTCGGGCAGGCGGAATTTTCCTTCCTCTCGTGAAGGCTCTCTGCATCGCCTGCGGGAGCAAAGCTGGAGATGGGACAGAGAAGAAGCTCGGAGCGTGGCTCATGCTCACCTGCTTCCAGGTAAAATTTGAAAAATCGCAGAATCTCAACCGTATGCAACTTAATTTCACCGTTGTTCGTTTCCTATGTACGCAGTTGCCGTCATTTCACATTTCCGTGCCTTTCGTCGCATAATGTCTGAAGCCCTATTGACTTAGAACAGCTTTGGTTTCTGTTACTGAATTTTGGACGTCTTTTGCTGCTGAATGTATTTTATTCCGTCCCCTTCTCTCCTTTCCTCCAACCCCTTCTTTTTTTGGAAATTAAATGTTGTGGTCTATTGGTGTGCCGTTTATGCAGACATCAGTGGTGTCCTCCGCCATGTTTTTGACAGCCATGGCTGCAAATCCTCTTAGCGCAAACTTGGCATTTAGCGCAATCGGGAAGACCATCGGCTGGACGGATTGGGCCATTGCGGCTTCGGTTCCAGGTGCGAACGCGTCTTTTTTCAGCCTGCTTATCTGCGTGTTGTTAGTAGAGGTCAGTCGTATGCATGTGCTTACTCAAGAGAAAGGAAAAGCAGAACAAGAAAGATTAAAACTTAGGACAAGTAGCTTTCGCCTCCTGGAATGACGAAACGTGCTTGATCAACTTAGTCAACTTACTTTTATTTGCTTATTTTTTATGATATTTGCAGGTGTGATCAGTCTGCTCGTGATCCCTCTCTTGCTGTACACTCTTTACCCTCCTGAAGTAAAGAACAGCCCTGACGCTCCCAAACTCGCCAAAGAGAATTTGGAGAAGATGGGTCCCATGACTACCGATGAGAAGATCATGGCGGTGGTTCTGTTCGTCACGGTAATCCCTCGCTCTATTACTTTCGCTCCCCTTACCTATCTCTTTTGTCTGTCAGTTTCAGTTGCCTCCAGCCTCTCCAACGGCCCTCTCCCTACTCATACAGCACGAGCTGCGGTTACTCGCCGTACTCGCCTTACTGTCCGTCTGTAAAGACCCATCAGCAGGAACTCCATTTTTCATACAATATTTCGCCTGTATTTCACTTCTTTCTGCTCTCTTTCTGCTGATTTGCTCTGTCTCTGCTGCATGTATCGCAGGTGGGTCTGTGGATATTCGGCAGCATGATCAAGGTGGACGCTGTGACTGCCGCCATCATTGGGCTGTCTGCTCTCCTCATCACGGGAGTGGTGACGTGGAAGGAGTGTCTGCTAGAGAGCGTGGCGTGGGACACTCTCACATGGTTCGCCGCTCTCATAGCCATGGCCAACTACTTGAAGGTGTACGGCCTCATCACTTGGTTCAGCGAGACAGTGGTGCAGGTCAGAATTTTCGCCTCTTCTTCTTTGTTTCTTATTCATGAACAAAATTAGGGTTATGGATGCTTCTCTTTTAACAACCCGTCGACTTCAGACATCCTTTGCGTCCTTTTTCCTATAGAATAAAAACCCTAACTGCTGAAATCCCCACAACCCCTACAGGTGGTGAGTGGGCTCGGCCTCCCATGGCAGCCGGCTTTCGGAATTTTGGTCCTCCTCTACTTCTACTCCCACTACTTCTTCGCTTCTGGAGCCGCCCACATTGGGGCTATGTACACAGGCTTCCTCTCTGTGGCCACAGCCCTGGGGACCCCTCCTCTCCTGGGGGCCCTCGCGCTGGCTTTCCTCTCGAACTTGATGGGGGGAATCACGCACTACGGAATCGGATCGGGCCCTCCGTTTTACGGAGCCAACTACGTGTCGTTGAACGACTGGTGGTTCTATGGGTTCATTTGCAGCGTGGTGAATCTGGTCATTTGGCTCGGAGTCGGAGGAGTCTGGTGGAAGTTTCTCGGATTGTGGGGCTAAGGTGAAGTTATTCGCTTTGCTTGATTGTTTATGATAAGCGATTTCGAGAGAGGGGGAGAGGGAGAGAGAGGGGAAGAAAGGGGGACAGAGAGGGAGAGAAAGAGAGAGAGAGAGAGAGAGGCGTAGGTAGCGTTGCCCTCTATTCTTTGCTGGTATAGAGCTGAGGTAGTCCTTCAAAAGAGAAGGGATAGTTCTGAAAATTCGAAAATACATTTTTGCTACGTGAAGCAGTTTAACGGAGTTACGGGAATGGTAGGAGACATGGAGATGGGTTTAGGGTTAGGGCGTAGGGTTCAAGGGGGGCATCTAAATGCTCCTTCTCAACAGAAAAGAAAAGTGAAAAAAAAATGGTGGCTCAAACTTTCTACACGTCTTAAAAATGTGCTGTTGTTCGAATATGTCAAAATTTGGTCAAGAATTGCTTTTGTTTCATGGAAAAAAAGACCAGAAATTTGTGACTTAAACATAATTTAAAGACTTGGTAATGTTAGGTTTAGGGTCAGAACAACGATCAGGACCAAGTCACCATTAAGGTTAGAGTCAGGCGACCGAGCCCTACGATAAGCGATGGAGATATCCTTCGAGTGAACGCTAAGGTTAGACTTTAGAGAAGCTCCTTTCCTCGCCTGACTCTCTCCCCGCCCCCTCTCCGCCACGCTCGCACTGTCTCTTCTCCCTCCTGTCCTCCTTCCCTCCCTCCCTCCCTCCCTCCCTCCCTCCCTCCC
>CM074806.1:719511-737313 GCA_037447605.1 Zygnema circumcarinatum
ATCCCTCCCTCCCTCCCTCCCTCCCTCCCTCCCTCCCCCCACCACGCATAACCCCCACCCATGCCCTCACCATATTCTACTTAGCGTACCGTCCGCCCTCTCCCCTTCCGCGGACATCGAGAGCAGTGGGCACCAAATTCACTTCAAATTTGCGGCAACCCGCCATCCGTTTCCATGCTGTGTTTACATCTCAGCTGGAACTGCACACGGAACAGAGCGTAACGGCAAAAACCAGCTAAGCCTGGCGTCATTTGGAGCCAGAAACAGAACTGCGTGAGCAGCCCATCGCATAGAACGACACGGCCGAAACTTGGGTCAACTTCGGATCGACCCGAGATTCGCCGTATTCCACTTGCCGCCCACCCCAAGATTTGACAGCTTGTGTATGTACAAACTGGATCTACTTCGTACAGTGTTGTCTGTACGACGTATCTGAATTCCGGATCAGCCGACGTGGCGTTACTGGCTTGAGGTCGCGACAAAAAGTGGAGGACCGTTTGTACACTTTTGTGCGACGCCAGCGGACAAATCTCGTCTGTCCGCTAGCGCCTGCCGCCCCTTGGGCGGTATGTGCAAGACCTGTACGAATGGGAATTATTGGACGGGCGTTTCAGCCAATCAAAGCCTTTCATACGTTCGCACTTCCGGACAAATCCTCCTCATCATTGCGTCCAAAGATGACAGCTGTCTGAGTAACGAAGCGCTCATACGGTCTGTCCTTTCCAAACTCCGTACACCCTTTGACCGGAATGAGAGTCTTCCCTGACGGGGACCAGCTAACGACAAGCGTTTGTACATCTTGGACTGTAGAGGATGCCGTCCCGAAAAAAAGGAAATCCCCGTGGTCGGCAAAAACGACAAAACTCTGACGTTCCTACTTAAAGAAGACTAGGTCGGTGTAGGACCGCAGAGTGACGTCACCACCCTTTCGTACGACTAACAGGACCTGCGGAAAACTTGGCCGCACCTGCCAGCCGTCTGCCAGCTCATTTAATAAGACAAAGCCAGAAGGACACCTCACTGGCGGCTTTCGTACCGGAGGAACTCTACGAACTCGTAAATTTTGTCGGTTAGGGGAACAGTGCCTTGCGACAAGTGAGTACGGTCCGAGCCGCGGTCTCCGGCGCCGCCCAATGCCCCCGCCCGGGAGGGCGGGCGGCGGGCTTTAATGGGCGGCGGAGGGAGGGGGCGGCGCCTGCCCATGTTCGTGTTCATGTTCATGTTCATGTTGTTCATTCGCAAGGCCGCGGTTCCAGGTTGTACGTTCTGCTGCTCGAAGCCGCTTCATGTGCCTATGGACGAGGCCATGGGGCCCATGTGGCCATAGGGCCATCAGGCGATGGGCCCATGAGACCATCAGGCCATGGGGCTTTGAGTCCATGGGGCCATGGGGCCATGAGCCCATGGGGCCATGGGTGCTTGAGATGTAGCAATGTTCAGCTCGCATGCACATCTCAGCCGACATTTAGGGTTTGAAGCGGCCACATTCACACAGTCCACCTCCAACACGCAACGAAGTGAGTCTCGAAACGGCGTGGTACTAGACAAGTGGTCTCATATTACACATTAAATATAATGGGCACACAAATAAGAGCAACAATAAGTACACTGCGCTACATGGGGACATGCCCCTCTCCTCTCCTCTCTCTCCCTCCCACATCTTCCCAGACCTGTTACCGCGTGCCACATGCAGGCAGCAACAGACCGCCGGCACCCCGCCAGCTCACTGCGTGGGAGACTCCGAACGGCCCAATACAAACTATCTCCTCTCTCTACTTCTCCTCGCGCTCTGCCTCCCCTCCCCTACACATTATTGTCGGACCCCGCCTCCTCGTCCTGCTTCGGTTTCAACAAAGTCGACTGCGTCCCAGTCGCCGAATTTGCCGCATTTTTCGCCCCGGCGTTCTTCGGCACAGTGCCCGACTGCTTCTCGGAGCGAGCCGGCGTCCACTGCAGCGTCGCGGAGTACTGCTGGTGGGAGAGCTCCGAGATGGCCTGGCTGCCCTCGTCCAGAGTCGTGCTCGGGTTGCTGCTCGTCTCCGAGTGGGAGGAGCTCAGGACGGAGGCGCTGTCCCGCACGGACCCGCCATAGCTGGACAGCGCGTGGCCCAAGTTTTCAACCAGCGCCTTCGCCACGTCGCGGATGGTGGGCCGCAGCACTGCCTGATCCTGGAAAGAGGAAAAAGGAGGATAAGAGAGGTGAGGGGAGGGCGGCAGCACAAGAGAAGGAAGAGAGAGAGAGCAATGTGGGTGTGGTGGGAGTGAGAGAGAGGGAGGGAGAAGGGGGGGAGGGTGGGAGGGCGGGAGGTGTACTTGGACGCAGGTACGCGCAATGTCACAGAGAGCATAGAGCTCGTCCAGGTCGAAGTTGCCTTCCAGAGCGGGGTCAACCATCAGAGGGGTCTTCTCCCGGTCCGCCAGATACTCCTCCGCCTGCAGGACGACCACACCCACAGCTCAATACATCAGCTCTCTCTCTCTCTCACACACACTCTCTCTCTCTCTCTCTGCCCTTTCACTCTCTCGCGCTTTCTCCTAGCAGCTGCGAGATGAGGACGGGGCAGGCTGCATACCCAGTAGGCAAGCGGCTGCCACTCATGAATGGACTTATGGCCGCTAATGAGCTCCAACAGCACCACTCCGTAGCTGTACACGTCCGACTTTTCGGACAGCACGGAGGTGTTCACATACTCGGGGTCGAGGTATCCAAAGGACCCGCGAACAGCGGTTGCAGTGGGGACCAATTTTTCGGATCCGTCAGCTCCCAGAGGAGCCTCCTTGCACAGCCCGAAGTCCGCAACTTTGGAGTATCCATCATCGCTGAGAAGGATGTTCGCAGACTTGATGTCTCTGCGAAAACATAGGCAGTAGGAGACAGTCAGTTGAATGAAGGGGACAGGATGTTGTGCCTATTCATTTGCCAGTTTTGTTTTGTCTTCTCACCTGTGAATGAGGGGAGGATCAGCTCCGTAGTGCAAGTATTCTAAGCCCAAAGCGACATGAATCGCGATCTTGGTCCTGCTGTCCCACGACAAAGGATACTCCTTGGCAGAGCGTCCTGCACATGAATCAAAAACAAACACTCGACGTTAGTTCAATCACCCACACACGTTTCCTCCCCTCCCTTCCCTTCCCTCCCCTCCCTCCCTCCCTCCCTCCCCCCCTTCCCTCCCTCCCCCCCTCCCTCCAGCTTTCTCCCCCCCTCCCTCCCTCCCTCACGCACCATGCAGATGTTCGTGCAGGCTCCCCATGGCCATGTACTCGTAGACGAGCATGCGCTCTCCCCTCTCGGCGCAGAAGCCGACAAGGTTGACGAGGTGGCGGTGGTGCAGCCGCGAGAGCAGTTCGACCTCGCGGATGAACTCCACGTCGCCCTGCTTCGATATCTGGTCGAGCCGCTTCACCGCGACCACCGCCCCGCCCTTCAGGGCCGCCTTGTACACTGTGCCGTAGCCGCCCCGCCCCAAAACCTGACTGAAGTTCTTCGTCGCACGCTTCAGCTCCCGCAGACTGAACGCCTTCACCGTCTCTGCAAGCGAGAGCGGAAAAGAGAGAGAGAGAGAGAGGGAGGAAGAGAGAGAGAGAAAGTGAGAGTGAGGGAGATAAAGGGGCGTGAAGGGGTAAGCAGGGGCACAGTGCAGAGGTTGGAAGCGAAAGCAGGTGATTTAGGGGGGAGAGAGGGAGTGGAGAGCGGGCTGAGGGAGGCACAGAGTGGGGGAGAGAGAGGGAGAGAGAGAGAGAGAGACGGAGGGAGAGAGAGGAAGAGTGGAAGAGGGGATTTAGGAAAGCGTGGAGAGGAACTCACGTTTGAGGTTTTTCCCAAACAGCAGCTGCTTCAGTTGGTCCGCTCGGCGCTTCCTCCAGTACACGAAGGCCGCTACGAGCACCATGATGAGGACGCCGGCGGAAAAGGGCACAACGAGGGCCAATAGCGGAATAGAGGAGTTTTTGTTCTCTGCAGTGGGCTCTGCAAGCATCCATCGATTGTACAGGAACAGGCTGGATAAATACAAAGAAAAGGACATTCAAGCAGTTTTTTTGGAACAAACGAAAAGAAGAAGCGAAGGGAGGGTGGTTCAGCTTCGAGTCGAAGCTTACGGGGAAAGATCGCATCATAAAATCGTCGGCAGGAATCGTCGGGTCGAGATTCCTGTGCAAAACTGAGGGTGCTATTGAAGCAGTTGGACTGGAAACTGTTGATCCCAACACAGAAACCCACCAGCACATGTTACATGAGTCGCAAAATGTGGAGCCAAGACAGCTCAAAACTGGTCACACAATCTTAGCATTCAAGTGGAAGTTCAAAGAGCTCGGGCTCAAAAACTTTGACTTACTTAAATCGGGTGAGCGTGATGGTGTTGTGTTCAGGAACCGTGCCGTTGAAGTAGTTTAGCGAAATGTCTCTGCAGAAAACAGAAAGAAAGAAGGAGAATAAGGCATTGCGTCGCCAAGCAGTAGGAGAAAGAGAGAGAGAGAAAGAGAGCGAGAGAGAGAGAGAGAGAGAGAGAGAGAGAGAGAGAGAGAGAGAGAGAGAGAGAGAGAGAGAGAGAGAGAGAGAGAGAGAGAGAGAGAGAGAGAGAGAGAGAGAGAGAGAGAGAGAGAGAGAGAGAGAGAGAGAGAGAGCAGAAGTGCCAACAACAAAACTTACACTTGCGAGATGTTGCGCAGAGAAAAGATTCCTGCTGGAACGGGGCCATAGAACTGGTTGCTGTTAAGCAGCCTGCAGTTCAGCAATAGTTCCACAAATCAATCAGTGACTACATTTTCGCCTCGCTCAACGCGCTTTGCCGTCAGCTTTGAAAACAAAGAAACGAAGGTAAGGGAGGGGGGGTTGGGGGGAGCGGGGGGAAAGAAGGGGTAGGTATGTTATATGCTCACAAATTTTCAAGAGTGGAGACGTTAGCTAGCCAAGCAGGGAAGGGCTGTTCCAAGAGGTTCTGGGAAAGATCGAGGGTTTTGAGGGCCCTCAGATTTGTCAGCGAGTCCGGGAGACTGCCTGTAAGCTGGGACCCCTGCAGGGACCTGCAGGTAAAAAATAAAGTAAAAGAAAGAAAACAGATGTCATTTATGGGTCTTCAATACAAGTCAGAGTAATATCTCAAGAAGGGAAGGATGAGCTTTGGGAGGGAGGAGGACGTACAGGAATTCCAGATTGGCCAGATTTCCAAACTCCGGAGGCACAGTTCCGTTGAACAGATTCTGGCCAAGGTCCCTGCACAGAGAGCAAGCATGGAGATTTGAGTCTTTTAACCTCCGCAAATCGCCACACATTCACACACATTCTAAACGATTCACATCGCCAAACTGCTCCAGAAAGACGGAAATAATCATAACCCAGTGCTGCTTGTGCCAAATCTAAGCCCTACAAAGTCTTCCTGAACCCTTACAGCACGGTGAGTCCGGTAATCGCCCCAAAGACCGCCGGAATTGGCCCGGAAAGCTGGTTGCTGTACACGGAGAAGTCGCGGAGCTGACTCATTTGGCCGATGTCGGCAGGGATTCCACCTGTGATCTTGTTATTCATCGACAGGTTTCTGCACCCACGTGCATGCCACCACTCTGTCAGCCAAACCCACTTGTCTCGGCCACTTCCGCACCTTTCTCTCTCCCTCTCTTTCGCTCTCACCCTCTCTTGCATCGCAACGGAACAGAGGGGGCCCTCACATGATAGAAAGGTTAGCCAGCTTGGTGATGGACGGCGGAATAGTGCCACTAAACGCGTTGTTATATAGGCGCCTGCAGAAGCCGCAAACGAGCCACCCAGCGGGAGTCAATTTGACAAACGCGTACAGAATCAAACACCAACAACAACAACAACAAACAGACAAACAAAGAAACAACCAAACAGTTTGCAGTTTACAAGGGTTGGTGACTAACAAGTAGAGGAGATGCGTTGCCTCGTGGATGTTCTGCGGCAGTACATCCCCTCCCACGAGAGTCCCCTGAATGGAAACCTCCACAAGGTACGGAAGCTGCATGATGATATCCCACGGAAGAGTGCCTTGCAGAGGGTCCGATCCCGTCTTTGCCCACGATTGGTTCGCATTCGTGAAGTCCATCAAGTTGGACGGGTCCGCAAACACATTGCTCTCAAGCTTTCTGCACCATGGAGGGAGGCAGATTCAGGGACACGATGGCAGGGCAAACAAAGGGATGGGGATTCCCATGAAAAAGCAGTTTTTTAAGAGATGGGGTGGGGTGGTGGGACCCACATTGCTGCCACGTGTCCATTGATGCACTCTACCAAGGGCCACAGCTGTCCCGGCGTGCAGGGCCTCCAGCTCTGCGCGTTGTGGTTGTCCCCCGTAGCGTTGTTCGCATAGGTTTCGTTCCAATACGCGGCATCGAACACCGGGTGATTCCCCAACGCCTTCTTCAGCTGCAGCAGAATGTTCTCTGTAGACACACATCCACCAAACGGAAAAGACGTCAGAACTGCCATACAATCAAAGAGGAAACGTGTCATCCAGGTCGGCTGTAAGCAGCCAGTGCACGCAGAGAGCTTGCGATAGTGGGAGGGAGGGAGGGAGGGAGGGCGGGAGGGAGGGAGGGAGGGAGAGCTCACTTTCGAAGAGCTCTTCTGTGAGCAGAGCTTGAGGAAACTCCAGGCCATAGTTTGAAGCCCAAACAGAGCCCGGAGCCGGAGCAGGAGCGGGCGCCCAATTGAGTATGGAGGCGGGGGTGGGAGGAATGGCAGCATGAAACCACGCGGGCGCTTCCGGGAAGTCCTCCGGGACGTAGCCCCCATCAGGAGAGGGAGCGGGAGAGGGAGAGGGTGCGGGAGGCAGCGAGTTCAGTACGGAGGCGGGAGTGGGAGGAATGGGCACATGCAAGAAGCCGTCGGGTCCTGCAGAAAACCAGCTCGGCGCTTCTCCATTGGCTCCCGTGAGGAAGCTCGCAGAAAGGAACAGTAGGATGGGGAGGGCGGAAAACAGGACAAACTTTCTGCCGCATCGCTGCAAGGGCGGGAGTAGGGCCGCCATGGCGGACTTCAATTCCTGCAGGGAGAGAGAACTACGCCGGTTCAATACTTTTTATATGCACGACCTAAACATAGTGAGGACGAGCTTCATCAGGTAGGGTCCACCAACTACAAAACCTAAGTCTAGCATTAGTAGGGTCAGTCCTCCTGTTCCTGTTGCTCAGTCTCTGCTCTCTCTTTGACTTTACCAAACCGCTCGTCCCCCGCTTTTCTCCCACCCTGCCCTCTCCTCTCTCCCTCTCTCCCTCTCTCGCAGATAAAAGGAAGACCTTTGAAACAATAAGATACGAGTCTCCTCTTACATGCATCTTTACATTGACCAACTACTCGCCTTCCAATTAAACCATCTCAAATCATCCCTTGAATCACCCCTTTCTGCTGCCCTTTCTTATTCCTTCTAGTTGACAGACACCCCTGAATGCAATCCCCACCCCCCCGCCATCCCTGCAGTGGCCCAAAGAAATGACCTCAAACTGCTGCCTTTGCCCTAAAAA
The DNA here is from genome assembly GCA_037447605.1 of Zygnema circumcarinatum. Taxonomy (NCBI): domain Eukaryota; kingdom Viridiplantae; phylum Streptophyta; class Zygnematophyceae; order Zygnematales; family Zygnemataceae; genus Zygnema; species Zygnema circumcarinatum. Next base: position 726,988 of record CM074806.1, read on the forward strand.
CGGCGCCTTTTGGACCCTTTTGGACCCTGAGGACTTCACAAACGGTCCCTCTCCTGCGCCTCTAATTCAGGCAGAAGAGACGCCGCATTGACGAAGCCTTGCATGGGAGGAATCTATGCATCAGTTTCAGTCCGCGTTCAAACCAAGGGAGGGGAGGACCGCCCCCTCGCACGTTGCCAAAGGAAGGACGCGGAAGGCGCACAATGTAGCTATTAAAAAGGGGCGGCCTTCCCCCCCTCCCTCCCTCCCCTGCTCCCTCCCTCCCTCTCTCCCATTCCCTCCCTGAAGGCATTCAGGGAGGGCTCCTGCAACGAAGAGAACGAACCAACCTCACCTTTAGCCTCCACCTTCGGCGTCCCAATCCTCTCTCCCGCTTCTGATCCTCCTTATTCTCCCTCTCTCTCACTCTCTCTTTCCGTCACTCTTCCTTTCCCTCCCTCCGTCTCTCTTCTCTCTCTCTCCCTCTCTCCCTCTCTCTCCCCCTCTCTGTGCCTCCCTCAGCCCGCTCTCCACTCCCTCTCTCCCCCCTACCTCAGCCTCCCGCTCTCCCCTCCCTCTCTCCCCCTCGAAGCGGCGGCGGAGGCTGGCGAGTGGCCCGTATCCATGGAGGCCCGAACGGAGCTTTTGAAGGTGGCGCGGCGGCGCCCGCTCTAGCGGTTACGTAACCCCCGCCATGGCCGGGCCGCGCCGCCGCACGAGCGAGCCCGCCAAACCCGGGCCCAATCATGAACCGATGCGGGCCAGCCTGGCGGGTGCAAATCGGGTAGAAGGGGCCCAAAAATGGGGTTCCGGGGCTCGGGCAGCGGGGGAAAAGTTTTAGGGAGCGGGTAGGGCTGTTATAAAACGGAAGCGGGCGCGTCGGCCGGCGGGCGGGTGGCGGAAAAAACAAACGAGGGGCCCTTGGGCTGCCCCCCCGGTTTGGCGTTTGCGGGTTTTTGGGGTTTGGTGCGAATACAAAAAATGGGGGTTAAGGGTCGGTTCCGGTTGGGCCCAACCGGCGAACCAGTCGACCGTACGGACATCCGTCGTCGAACGACGTCATCTTTCAGTCAGTATGGTCATATACACGTGTGAGGGACGGCTCGGATTGGCCGCCAGCTGGAGGGTGCGTCCTTTTCGGGAGGAGGCCAAACCAGCGCCTCTACAGTCAGGAGGGGGCCGCCGATTGAGCCCACTACGCGACAAAAATGATGGCCAGCTGGCACGCCGACATGGCCGGAACGGCGATTTGCAGCCGACACGTGGCCAATCGGTGCGACCGAAAAGGCGAGGGCGCCGGTGGTTCCACTCGGGGGTTGAACCCGAGGTGGATCGTGGACTCCCTTTACGACACCTGTACGACACCAGCTGGCGCTTTGTCCCAAGTGGCAGATATGGAAATCTGCAAGGAAATCTTTGTTTTGTCCGCTTTTGGTCGCCGGCATGACAGACTGTCAGCGTACTTCACATGCCGACAATCGTACGGTCCTGTACTATCGCGCCGTTTCCGAATGAAGACAAGCGGCCGATACGGCCAGATCTTGCCGCCCGTCCTGATATCGCGGCCAGCTGGCGCGCGCGGACCTGTCGGCCAATCGTCGGCGCATGTACGGTGAGTAGTACGAACACAGGACTGTACGAATGCAGTCAACGGATCTCGGTGCGACGCGCAGAAGTCAAAAGCGTTGAGATCCTGTGGTCCACGTGGCGGTCAATCCCGAGCGGCTCCAGTGCCACGTGGACGCCCCGTGGCCCGCTGGGCCAACGGCCGTTCCCACCCCCCCTCTTGCGCTGCAGGGGCGGCCCAGTGGGACCGGGGGGGGAGGGGGGAGGGCGAGTGGGAACGGGATCTCGCACATGTGTAGGGCTACTCCGTGTGGTTGGATAGAGTTTCCTTCTAAACTATTGCATGTGACGCGCGAGGACGGTCTTTGCGCGAGGAGCCATTTTGCCACTAGGCGGCCGGCGCGTGGCAGGACCGCTCGAATGGAACAGCGGACAGGGAAGGCGTTTTGCCACAGAATCTAGCCCACTGAACTGGAACTGAACGGCGGCGCGTTTCCATGCAGTTAGGGTTTGGAGCGCGGAGGCAGGGACGGAAGGCGGGCGGCCGGAAGCGAGGAGGCAACACGTGGCGGCGCCGCGCGGAGGTCAGCCGAGGCGGCCATGGCGGGCGGGATGTGCGAGGGGGAGGGGGGCGACCCGGTCGTGCGGGAGGTCGACGTCTTCCTCGTCCCGCATCTCGACAGCGATACACGTGTCAGCTTCTCGCGCCCTCCTCCCGCACCTCGCGCTGCGTCTTGTTAGGGTTAAGGGTTGGGTCGTTTTGCGGCGCTGAGCCCTGCTGATCTGAACCTTTCGATAAGCTGCTGTTGTAACTCGTGTATTGCTCTTTCTTACCTCCAATGTAATTTGAATTGATTCGATATAAATTATTTAAAAAAAAATCAGATAGTTAACGCCTCAAACTACCCTCAATCGCTGAAAGCTGTCCAATAAAATCCTCAAATTTACAGTATTGACATACAAATGGATGTATATGCAGCTTTACTTGCTTCAGTATCCTTTAAGGCCTCCATGGCGAGCGTACGGTTTGGAAGAACGATGCCAAGAAGTAAGCTGCCTAAACGAGCTCTCTTGTCAATGTTTGGGCTTTACTTTGTCAAACAACCCGCTAAACATTAGTTCTTTAATTCAAGATTCTAGGGATTGCCATGATCATTTCAATCTCTCAACTTTTTCCATGCTGAGCACTGGTCGCGGCGTGTTTTCCTCCTCTGTTTCCTCCTTTTCTTGCGCTCTTCCAGGTCCGTGTGAAGCCGAAGCAGAAGAAGATGGAAGTTGACTTGGCGCTCGATACAAACGTCTCCACTCACGACTCGGACGCGCCGACTCACCTCCAAATTTCCAGCCAGGTGAGGGCTTAGAGATTTCAAGGTTCAGTGGGTTAGGATTTGGGTTGTTGGCTCTCTGGAGGCCATTGTCATCTAAAGGCTTCATGAGTGTATGTTAGCAATGGGACGGTGGGAGCTGTAGGAGCACTTTTGGGACGTCCTGAAGAGGATTTTGGATGCTCGCAGAGGGAGAGGCTGCCATGATGGAATGAATTTAAATACATTGTTCTATCCTGAACCAATTGATGAGACTCTTCGAAAGATTGTGCTGATGCAGCCTCTCCCTCTAAACTTTTGGGGCTGGGGTTAGGGTTAGGGTGACTGGGTTAGTGCCAGGGCTAGGGCTAGGGGATCAAGCTAGGGTTAGGGTTAGGGTTAAGACTAGGATGAGGGTTAGGATAGGGCAGGGGGCAAGGTTCCGGGTTAGGGCTAGGTTTGGACTCGGGCTAGGACTAGGGCTTGGGCTACGGCTACGGCTAGGGTTAAGTTAAGTATGAGGTCAGGATAGGGTTAGGGCCGGGAGTTGTGGCCTTCTATGGTTATGATGGTAGGAGGCGGCTCTCTGAAGCTTAAATTCTGTAGTTTCAAAAATAGAAGAGCTGCAAACTTTTTAGGTTTAGAGTTTTGGGTTTCGGATGATACGTTTGGTCCTAACAAGTAAAGTGCCCCTTTTTGTTGGTGGGGGGGCTGGGGCTGAAGTAGACGCTGACATCGTCCCATTTGCCGTTGTCAGCAAGTTATGCGATTGGAATCTTGTGCGGCGACCAAGTGAGTTGAACGGGGAGGATACTATGCTTACTTATTCTTTGGAGAATAAAACGGGATTGTTTATGTTAAAATTGATCTCGCTTTTTGAATTTTGGGTCTATTTTCAAAAGCCTTTTCTTCAGTCCATTTCCCCAAGTCTGCCATTTCTTCATACAACAGAGTAGGAAGCCCTTCAAGCTCTCGCCCTCAATTCCCTGTTTGCTCGTTTTCTCGTTTCTGAACCCTCCCAGAATCCTCCTCCTTTTGGACACGTGGCAGCTGCACCTGAACCCTCTTCATGCGGTTGTTCAACTTCGGCCCTCCCTCAAATATTTGGATGAAGCGGACAGCCTGAAATCCAAAAAAGTGAAGGAGGTTGAAAATGAGGAAGATGAAGCCATGGCGGCTGCCGAGGGGGAGGGCGAAAAGACAGAGATGGTCGCACTTCAGGTAATTATTTTCGTTTTTCAAGGGATTCTTGAACAGGTTATATAGCATAGCAGCCGGCCTTTCCCCCTGCTTCTGGAAAGATGTCTGTCAGAGCGATGAGGACACGTGGCGTATCGGGAGAGGCTGGCAGGTGAACATTCAGCGGCGGGAAACAGAGCAGCAAGAGGAGTCGCGGTTGCAGTCGCATGCGCACCTCCGGGAAAGGGATGAGGCCGAGGTGGGTGGGATTTGGGGGACTTCTTCACGAGGGATAGAGAGGGAGAGAGGGAGAGAGAGAGAGTGAGAGAGAGAGAGAGAGAGCAGTCAATTTCCAACGGGAATGTTTTGGAGAAGCCAACCTTTTCTGTTACTCTGAAGGGGATTCCATCTCGTTTACTTTTTGCGTTGCACTAATTCAATGTGATAAATCGCAGGCGTGGGTACCATTGGAGCCGTCCGGAATAAACAGCACGGAATCGAGTGAAATGCGAAAAAAAATGGCGCAACAAGCGGAGACTTCAATACCATTCACCATGTCACAGTAAGCTCTCCTTCACCAAAAGTAGAAGTAACTGAAGTTCGTTTTAATCCTTCAATTTTGTTTTCCGTTTTTTTTCCCCACAATGTCATCGTTTTTTGACTGCTTAGGGTGGCCGTTTCTTCTTGGTTTCTAGAGCAACCTGCGAACAGTAATGTAGTACAACTGCACATCTTTTAGCTCCTTATGACCTCTGAATGCCCTAACTGTAAGAACCCTAAAGTTGTGTAGCTGTTCTTGAGACCCAAGGCGATGCTAAAAGGCCGTCCTTCCTGTGCAGAACGCAATATACGGACGCTCTGACAGGAGGCAAATCGTCAAATTCTTCCACGGATTTAATTGCAGCTACTCATAATATCGGCTCTGCAGAACTCTCCCTCAGGCTCGTCCATCATCTCCCTTCTTCATTTCTTTTTTCCTTCATCACTTATCACTTCCTACGCTTTAGAATGGAGTTTTGTATTCTCCAACGCATGCGGGAAGTGAGGTTAGCAGGTGAATTTCACTGACACGTGGCATGCTGTGATTGACCTGCAGCATTCTAGAATCTTTGCCTCTCCAGAAGAGGATCCATGCCATCTTAACGCAGGTCACTCCATGTGCCCATACCCCTGCGTTTCGGTATTTTAGGGTTCCCAGAAATTCAGGGTTTCCTCATCCCCTTGCGCCTGCTGCTGTCTATATCACTCCTCATCCTTTTGAAGCATGCCGTCAACAGATAGAAAATCAGTTCAGTACTGAACCCCATAAAACCGGCTCTATCTGTTTTCTATGCAGGGAAAGACTCAAGTGTTTCAGTTTGAACGGATTATGCGATTGGCTCCGCGAGAGGCAACGGAACTGGAAGTTCTATCTGTGTTGGAGGAGCTGGCAATGATGGTGCAGGGCTGTTGGGTGGCTGCCTCCTTTCTGCGATACCGAGGAAGCTCATGCGTAGTCCGGGACTACTTGCTTCTGCAGTTCACCCGCACACGAGAAATTGAACACACCAAATTAGAAGTGTTGAAGGTAAAAATGCAATTAAATGGAGGACAATGTGTGTGTCTCGAGTTTCTTTTATTAGAGTTACTCGCTGAACCACCTTTCTGGGTGTTACAGGTGCCGAAAGAACTCCTCCGAGAGCTCGTAAAGACGGTCGCTCGGAACAAAGGATCAGGAGGAAACAGGATTTGGGAATTCTTAGAACCCACCGACGAAAGCTTCATGAAAAGGCATCCGCAGATTGTGGTCAGCCAAATGCGGAGGTGGGCTAAAGCAGAGCACGGCCTGTCTAATGCGGCTCTTACTCTGAACATTTCATCCATGGCTGACTTAGAATCAGGGCAGGCCACAGGCCTAGGAGCAGGTCCTACTGCAGTATCTTCCCGGAGCGGAGATCCGAGGGGTTCAGGGCCAGGGAGAGGGGTAAGCGGTGGTATAGGAGTAGGCGGAATAGGAGCGAGTAGAGGTGGGAAGGGAGTGGGAGAGGATAGTGCGGCATTGGAGAGTGGGAGAGGGGGGGCTGCTGACGGGCGAGGGGTGAGGCCCGCGGGAGGGAACGTGGCGATGTCGGAGGCAACCAAGGCGGCACTTCCAGGAGCACTGAGAGAGATTTTCCTGAAGCATCACGTGCTCAAGTACAGTACTCACGTTTTCCGCTACCTTTTCACTCGCTCACTCGTTTTGCTTTACTGCTGCTCGTGGCAGTCGTGTGTCTTTAACTCCTTTCTTTCTCTCTCTCTCACTCTCTCTCTCTCTGGGTTGCAGTCTACAGTTTCTGTGTGAGTGTCTGCGGGAGCTTCCGATTGCGTATTCGTCTGTTGCGAAGCCGAGTCAGAAGGCGGTGCAGGCAGCTGTTGCCGCAGCACAAGCAGCGTCGGCTCCGCTTGTGGAGTTGAAGGCGGAGTTGTCGAAGGTGGCGACATGCATAGACTCCGTCTACTGCCTCACCACGCTCGGGAGCCCCTCCCTGGACCCCTTCAGGTGAAATGCATATAACAACAACAAAAAAATCGTTCTGTTCACGGCTGTGACGTGATTATGTAGAGAATCTGCCTTCGCGAGGGAATCTTATCATTGATTGTAATTGGCGTAAAGAAAAGGAAAAATGTTATGAGTAGGTGGTCTAATCTTAAACAGAGGAAACGGGTACAGGTCGCTGGTCATAGCCTTGTTGAAAGCCAAGAAGAAGGCGGGCCTTCGGAAGGTGGATTTGATGGAGGCTGCCAAAATTGCCCTTAAGGCAGAGGTCCCAAATGCAACTTATTTGAGGGTGAGTGATGTATTCCTCCTTTCACGCCCCTACTCTCTCACACCCCTCTCCGTTCGGTCTCACTTTCGCTCCCTCTTTCTCCCCCTCACCCCTCCCCTTCCCCTCCCTCCTCTCTCCCCCCCCTCGCACATGGTTTCCTTGCAAGTTGATGAAGCACAATCTAAGAATGGAAACCCTCCGGCAGCAATCAGTTTCAAGTGCAGGGCTTTTTTTTGAGCTAGTTTGCTGCTTTGCTTTGCCCTAATTTTCACAGCTGGTCTGTGCAGGTCGTTAAGGAGCTCTGTTGTGCTCGAGGGGGTGCGTGGGTCCTCAAGGAGGGGGACGGAAGACCTTCTTGACCTACTTGACCTCCTCGGCTTTTTTGACCGACCTTAACCCTGCCTGACCCTCTTGGCCGAAGTTGAGTTCAAGGAATGAGCACATGGGGTGTAGGCGACACCCACAAAAAGTGTTGTTCTTTTGAATGGCAGGGTACATATCTTCGATGAAGAGATAGTTGTACCACTAGCATTACCCCTCCCGCTTGTCCGCCTGTAAATAATTTTTTTTTGCCAGAAATGGAATAAAGTCGCTCAGTTTTTAGTGCAAGTGGTTTTTGAGAAAAAGTTTGATGTCCTTACTTGTGGGACTCGTTTGGCTCATTAACATGCCCACCTGATAATGCATCATGAGTATCGCTCGGCCTTCAATTCATCTGCAAATTCTGCCTTTGAAGACATGGGTGAACATTGCACAACGTGTACCCCATAAAGCATCCCTTTCAAGAAAAGTAAAACTGAAACATGAGGGCTCCCAAATGCCCAAAGGAACGTGAATTGAAAGCCCTGCGTATTATGTGCCTGGGTGCTGCGCACGATGTGAAGACATAGCGAAAAAAAATGAATTGCAGTTTTGAAAGAGGATGATTATACATGGAAGGACAATAAGCAAAGGAGAAGTTCAGCTTCTTCATTGGTGGCCAATTAGGGCTTCAAATAGGTTTCAACGGAAGCTCCGGCTCAGCAACACTCGCTCCTGCGTGCTCCCTCTCCAGCTTCACTTGGTAGTTGCCATCTTCATTCAACTTCGCCTGCACAACATTCGTTCGCAAAAACTCTGCCGCCTCCTTTGCTTCCGCAAGCAGCCTTTCCAGCACTGCCGCATCCATTACGCTCCGACTCTCCTCAAACCTTGCCCTAATCTCCCGCCTTGCCTCCGCCTGCGCATGCAAATCTCCCCGGAAGAGCGTCCTCTGAGCGCGCATCAAGCTGCGATAGGCGGAGAGGCCCCGCGCTGCGCTCGCCATGCTCCCATGCAACATTCGATACAGGCGGCGGAAATCTCAGATCGTCAAGCTCGCCCTGAGCCTCCCCTCGGTGAGATCCATGGCAGCTCCGACCCGCAGCCGCACCAACCTTCCCTTCACTTCCAAAAATTTCGCCAGAGGAGCCTCCGGCCTCCAGGCGCGGTCGAATTAGGGCTGACGTCATCGGCCAAAGGGAGGGGCTCGGCTTCCCCGTCGCGTCACGTCGCGTCGCGTCACGTCATGACTTGTCATTGTCGAGTGATCCTGGACCGTTGTCGTTTTCCATAGGGATGACGGCGTAGTGTTGCGTGACAAGGTGTCACAGCGGAGTATTTGCAGAAACCACGAGTCGAGGCTGCCGGCCGGCAGGGCCACGGCCAGCCGTTTGCCGTCGGCCGGCAAACGTATCCGTACTGCTGACCGACACAAGGCCGGTCAGCAACTCTGTCGCCTTGCGGAGGAACTGTGTCGTCACGCGTCGGTTCCCCGTCGTCGTGCGATCCGGTCGCCATTGAAAGGTACGTCAACAAATAAATGCCAGCCACGTGGCGGGAAATGCGCGGTTTCGCTAACGAACATTTGTCTCTTCTGCTTGCGGCCACCGTGTTCAAGCGCAGCAGGAAGTTTCCAGGAAGCTAACCGTGAACGACGGCGGCGCGCCGTCTGTCATCTCATCTGCCGCCGCCCTCCCTTCCGCCATGGCCAGCCCTTCCTTGAGCTTCGCTTCCTTCAACTTTCCCTAAGCTTTTATTCTTAAGGATAATTATCTGCACAAGAAACATAATTACCCACCTTGTCAGTTATCACTAAGGTGAGGCATCATGCATGCATGCATGCCCCTCATGATGCCTTGCAGAAATGTGCAGCATGCGTAGTCCACTCTGGCTACTGTGGGTGATGATGAGTGACGGGTGTTTCGCTGGGACTTCTTTATGACTTCAGGCAGTTCATACGGCCGGTTTTGGTCGTGAAGCCATGGAATTTGGCGTCCAGAATGGTGCGGGTATTTACGGGTCAGGGCCGATCAAAGTGACGGCGGACTTCACCTCGGATGCGGATCCTGCCGAATGGCGTTTGAAGGAGCTCGACCACAAGTAGGAGCTCCTTCGAGAGTTGGAACTGTTAAAATTGTTGTACAGCACTAGAGACTGTACAACGTTTTGTGGGACATAGATTCTCTAGTGAGGTTAGATGTGTCTTGCAGGTGTTCGAGGCGCGATTGTACGGAGGTCAGAATACCGTACCATACCGTACTACAGTCAACAGTCTTCATATTTTCGCCATGGTTTTGGCAAATATGAGGCGAAAATATTGATTTTTGCAAATAGAAGGTTCGTGTTACCAATAGACGGGCGGTATTGTTAGAGTTCATGTTGGACCGTACGTATCGTACCGTACCATATCGTGCCGTGTCGTTCAATATCGTATCGTATCATGTCGTATCGGAACCAAAAGGAGGAAAGACGAGCGAGCGCCTCTTACGGCGGCACGTGCGGGAAGATTCGGTGAGTTTTGCTGAAGCCCGTAACGGCTAGTACTGCAAGTACGGCAAGTACGGCAAGTACGGCAAGTACAGTTTTTAGGGTTTCTAGGGTTTTAGGGTTTTAGGGGTACGGGTAGTACGGGTAGTACGGCTAACACAGAGTTACCGTACAAAAAGGTGGTTTCGGTAAAATCGGGGCGAATTTCTTGGGGACGCACTGTACAGGGTGGAAAATATGAGGACTGCTGACTGTATTCGTATAGGATGTACGAACAATACTGGTAGTACGGATGCACAGGAATTGTGGCGCTGTAGCGTAACGGAGCTGCGCTCGACGGATCCGCGTCCGTTCAGTTGTACTTGACATATTCCTATTCAGTGTCACGGACCGGCATGATCCAGGAATTGCCGACGGAAAATGCGAGAAGGTGGCGCCATGTGTTGGCGGCCCACGGAACAGCACACCATCCAGCTAGGCGCACTCGGAAGCGCCGCAAAATGCCGACGATTGTCAGCAGTTGACCTATCAGAAGGCCTCACGTAGTCAGTCAGGCCTCTCAGTGGGCAGTTGGCCAATCAGGGACTGTCACTGCTAAGGCTCAAGATCGATTGTCAGTGTTAAGTAGATGGGATGTCAGTGATGCTAGTTTGTCTTTTAGTGCTGGGCTTAGTATTTGTATTTGCTGTGTGGTTTGTTGTCTTGTTCTTCTCTTCTTCCTC
>CM074806.1:737323-758044 GCA_037447605.1 Zygnema circumcarinatum
ATCGGGTCCAGCCGCCGGTGGGAACATCTTCAAGATCCCTACGTCTTCCGCTGCGCGTACCTCTGAATCTCCCGGATCCTGGCTCTATGCTGCAGGCAGACCCACAGAACCAACCCAACCCTTCATCAGTTTCAGCACGGACGCGCGAGTGGCCGTACAGCACCTGCAACTAGCTCAGCAGTCTCCTTTTAACCCCACTTATCTTGTGCTACAGCGCCGCGTCTCATAAGCACATAAGGCAGACTTTAGCCAGACCGCTGCCCCTAGGACAGAAAGCTATAGGTTGCAAATGGGTGTTCAAGGTCAAGCAAAAATCAGATAAGAGTGTAGACACATTTAAGGCGCAGTTAGTGGCCAAAGGGTTCTCATAAGGGTACGGTGTAACAAAACAGTACACATAGTGTATAGCCTAGTACCTACATCTTGCGGTTGCCTTTTAAGGGTTTAACCACACGGTCGTCGATGTTGTCGTTTTGGGAGCAGCGTTTCTTTCCGTTACGGCGTTCACTCTGTTGTGGTGGCTCACAGATGCCCGGCGGTGGTTTGCAAGTCCCACCATGAACATAGAGCGCAAGGCAGCAGCCGCGGGATGGCCTAGCATAGACTCGTCACATGAATGGAAGAGCATATGTTGTTGTAGCCTGCGTTAAGAGCATCCAAGATGATCCGACCAATTGTTGCGCATTATTGTTCATAGCCAAAACTATTCACTCAATGTTGTCCACCAAGATTGCATATCCAAGGGTTTGAAATTATTGCTAGGTTGTATTACTCTCTTTGTCAAAATTCAAACATTTCCTACCAATACACAATTGTAATACACCCAATCTGTTGCAACGTCTTTACCAATCGAAAGCTCAACATAGGACATGCCAATGTTGAGACATGGCCGTCAGACTGTCCTCCCTGGCAGCGCCCTCCTCCGCCACATGGCCGAAGGGCGGCCCTCCACCTGGCGGGGCTTGCAGCAGGCGGAGGCCCAACTGCTGCCGCCCCTGCCTCGTCCATGGCTGCAGGCCCTCCTGCCGCATTCGCCAGAACAGCCTCCACAGCCCCACCTGGCCGACATGACGCGCGGGTCGTTCAGCAGTTTTTCAGCGGTCCAGGGCAAAGAAATGGCTTGCATTGTGAGAGAGTTTGCTTCCGCAGAGAGGGACGCCGAAGAGGGTTGTGCTGGATGTCAGTTTGGGAGAGCAAGGAGTTGCGTGGATTTTTGTTGCACAAGGAAAAATCGGTGCTGAGTGTGAGGATCGGTAGAATCGTGCCTGTGAGTAACGCTTCTGTAGCTGCAAGCGATACGAGTCCTCCTAGTGATGCTGAGGGATCATTCTCCTCCGCAATTTCGTCAGGAATTGATTCTTGCAACCCAATTCGTGAATGTGGAGATCTCTCTCATTCAAATGCTGTTGACGCAAGCCATATTTCTCCAAAGTTAAGTCCGAACGTGAATTGTTCGATTGATCAAGGTACAACAAACAGAAGTCTACACCAAGAGACATTGCGGGAAGAGATTAACAGTAATGCCGGAGCCCTCTCGCTTGAGAGACTCCGGTCGGAAATCGGTTTCAGACTTGGGCCATCGCAGAAACCTTTTGAGAGATACATCCTGCAGGAAGCTCGGGACGATGTACAGCTCTGGGTGAGAACGCAAGACCTCCTCAGTGCCACATATCCCTTTAAAACGAATGCAGTTTGTTTGTTTCTGAGCGTGTTTGAAATCAGCAGTGTCAATGGCTCGATAAATATGCTAGAAGTGGACAATTATAGCAAAATAAGCTCCAAGGTAGGTTTAATGGGACGGGAAAATAATGATATTGAAGCAATGTGATGTGGGCGTGGGTGGACAGGCAGCAGCATGGCTGCGGGCAGAAAGCCATTGTGAGGGACAGCCCTTTGTTCGGTAATTGCACTTTGCCCAAACATTTTTCTGACTGGTTGGTCATCGTCGATTGTTTTAGGAGGTTTGTTCCTTATACCTATCGGAGGCTTTCGCAATTTTTCGATTGGTATACAGATCGGAAGTCTGTTTCCGTTTTGGGGCTCCTGCATTTGTCAATAAGATGCTGTATTTTGTCGTTTAAGAACACTACCTTACATCCAACGGTAGTTCTTTTTATCTCTAAGGTTAAAAAATCTGACTGCTGGGCACTCTGGAATGCATGCGTTTGAAAATCTGCTTACTTGGGTCAACTATGACGTTGATGGAAGATGTTGGGCTGCTTCCATAAAACAGTAACCATTTGTTTCCATATTGGACTACATAAGTCATGTAACCTTTCCTCAAAATGTCGGACCGTTGAAGTACCGGTTGTACTGAATTGAACTGGCTGCGTCTTGCTTGTCACTTTTACAGGTATGTGGAAAGCTTCAAAAAGCGATTTGCAGAACAGGTATACTCGAAGAACTAACAGTATTTGGCAATGTTCATATCCTCACTTCAGAAACTTGAAAAAAACACTGATGCTGAAAGTATGTTTCTTGATGATAATCAACGTTTAGCAACGGTTGGTTCTTCAATTAGGGCTAGAGGGGCTTGGAGTTCATTGACAGGAGTTTTTGGGAATGAAGAAGCGTATTGTGGCCAGATATGGACGCTCACTCAAATGCATCTGCTTTGTGGCGGTACGTGCGCTTTCAGCCTACACTGTTTCTATTGGGACATCAAATTAGAAATCTCTTGCGGGACTGAGGGCTAATTAGCAAATTCCGCAACACTTATCATGTATTTCTGGGTCATGGGAGAGGCTTAGAAGTGAAAGAGTACGAAAGAATTCAGCGAAATGTCTTATTTTATTTTCTCAGTTTATGCTGACATGGTGGCAGGGCTTGGCCTGCCAGGTGGCTGTACCCCCCGAGGAAGAACGCACAGGGCCCCATGGAACGGCCCTTCAGACAACTCTGGGAACATTGGACTTGAGCCTGCGCCAATTATCGCCGTGGGAGATAATGCCCGGGGTGAGTTTTGGGAGCGAAATGGAAAGCTGTGATGATTTGACATGATTTGATAGAGACGCAAGAAGGATGGAAGAGGGAGACTCAGGGATTCAACATCCTTAAGGACTCGTAGATTGCAGTCACCTCCTATCGATTCCAAGCAGATCGCTTCCTGATAGCAGGCAATCCTTGTAGGCAGGATTGCACAGTTCTGGCTTATGCTATGAACGAAGTAGATACAGTCAAAGGTAAGGGAATCCCTTGTGGGATTAGTGACCTGAAAGGATGTGAACGAAAAAAAAAGTCGCCGTCGAAATCGTCATTTCTATCAGCTCTATGTTTCGTTCTCTATTTTCTGACTTCGAAGCTTAGCGTCTTCTTCGGCTTTGCGAGGCAATAGCTGTCCTGGTGAATGCCATCTTCAGGGGGATATCATTCCATGGGCAGGTGGGGCCATGCAGGTGCGCAGTAAAACCAGCTCCCCCATGTCATTGCAGAGGCTTTGGAGCTTGCTGGTATTGGGCCATGGCTGCCTCCTCTCTGCCTGCTAACTCCCAGTCCTTTTTGCCCTTCCCATCCTCCAGCTCATGTTTAGAAACCCTAAATGCTGGGTCTCTTGCTTGGGCTGCAGGTTTCCCTGCCCATGCATGATGGGAGGGAGTATCCAAGAGCAAGCAGGAAGGTGGTCTCCTACGGCTATATAGCGAATGTTTGCGTTCAAAAGACAGCTCGGCGTTGCGGCATAGCCTATGAGCTGCTAAAGGTGGCGATTGAAGCTGCCAGGGAGTGGGGTGAGGCGTTCACATCTTATGGTTGCATTTCACAATCATGCATGCGTGAGGTCATTGTCCTCTTTATGAAGCATGTGAAACAGTAAGCGCAACCTAAGCTGTGTTTGACCCTTTGATGAATCGTTTTCCAAAGAGGTCGGTACTGAAGGATGATGTACCATTCGGGAGGCAATGCATGCAGGCTTGAAGGAGGTGTACTGCCATGTTGATGTGGCGAACAAGCCCGCCTTCAATCTTTATCTTCGGACGGGCTTTGAGGTACGTACCTTTACTTTCCAGGCTGAACGAAGAAGGCCTTGAGGCAGCTATGCAAGCCTTTTCCAACATTTGAAGTGATGCATTTTGAGACGAACTGTGAATCATATATGCAGGTGGCGGAGGAAGACTGGGACCAAGAGATCCTTCCCGCCACAAGGGCTGCGGAGAGGCAGACGGCCCTTATGAGGTTACAGCTGTAAATAGACACACCTTGTGTCCGCTGCCACTGTTGGTGTAGAGATGCGAACTGTGGTTGTTTAGATTGTGGGAACCCCAAGTTTAGGTTTGTGTTACCTGGTGGGAGGTGAGGCTTTAATGTGATTAGTGGAAGGAGCTTAGGTTAACCTTTTGGTTTTGAAAAGAAATCATTGGCACGTTGCTTCGCATCCCAGTAGGTCTTGGATCTGTTCGAGTTCCTTTGGAGCTTGAATGCAGGCAGCTGCTTCAGGTGTAGTTACGTTTAGAGTGGTGTCATGCTGACAATGAATTCTTACTCTTAAGTATGCGTAAGATTAGAAAAAAGATGATGATTAGTGTCAGTTTAAGCGGTTTCTGGACATTAGAGGTTGACTTTCCCGACAGTCATGTGCAAGTAGGGTAGAGAAGAGAGGCCCCAAAAGGCGGAGCTCTGAATGTAGGAGTAAGCTGTAGAGTTCCAAAGGCTGGCCGTTACTGGTCTGCTTTGTTTTACAAGGAGGCCGTCGCCCTTGTGAGAACATTACTACACTATAATGCTGTGTTCCCAATCTTTTCTTTCTTTATTTGCGAATTGAAGCTCATGCTGTGAATGTCTGAAATCACCAATTTTGACTCCCCACATCGATGCCCACCATGATTACACGCACGGGGACCGCTCTCCATGAACAAGGCAATGAAAAAATGAATGAATGTGACTCATGTCAGTTCACTCATTGACACTTTGGCATCTCTCCTCGATTAAATTGCCAATGTAACACGTATACTTTAGATGAGTCAAGTTAAAAAAAAAAAGTCAAGTCACTTCATGTTCTGTGCCTAAGGCGCCACATAAGCAAATGAGTCCATGCCCCACCATCATCCGCCGGCCCATGCGGCCGCTGCCATGCACGGGGGATCTTGGGGCCATGCGGCCATGGATGGCCACGAGGGCATCAGCCATGCCTTCCCCGGCCTTCGTCCTAGGCTTAGCACAGCTGCTGATGGCTCTCCACTGTGCGGGAGGGCGGTCTATCCATGGCGGCAAAGTCATCCCCAGGACCGAGGGCGCGCCCGTTCGCGGGTGAGTGCGCTGCAGGGGAGAAAGAGGAGCCCGCCATGGCCCGCAAAAGGCGGACGCTTTTCCCCCCAGCAGGGGAGCAGGGGGGAAGTCATGCGAAGCGGAGGAGAGAGACGCAGGAGGAGAAGAAGGAAGAAAGGGAGGACTGGGATTGGGACAAACCTCTGTGCTTCATGCTGCTCGATGTCGCCATTCATGACCAGAAAGGGGCAGGGCCCGCGCTGGTAATGCCATGCATCTCCGCTCTTTGCGTTTACTGAGGTGTGGCATTTGACTCGACCTAATCTTCAAGTCAACCCGCAGCAATCATGATGACCCAGTGCGACCGTTGAGTCGTCGTTATGATCACTCAAGGGCATCGAATCATCAGTTTCATTAAAATGCTTTGAATCTAAGGTTTAGTTTTTATCATTAAGGAATATAAGTCACCATGGCAAGCTACGTGCATTAAGCCATTGTTAGTGACTTGGGAACATTGAGACTTTAGGCTGAATTACGATAAACATCAATGGTTATCAGCTCAAACTTTAAGAGTCCGCGAGCCCCTTGACTGTGCTTGCAGATTCTGCTATACGGCCTCACAAAAGAAGGGCGTACAGTATGCTGCCATGTCGCAGGTGCACGACCTCACCAGCTTACACACTCATTTTAACGACAAAATATACTCGTATGTAGTAGATTCCAACTTATGCTACTTTTTCTTTGTTGCTTTCCTCTTCCTTAAAGTATACTATACAGACTTGGAACTCAACGTGAAGTTAGGCATATATCTTGATTAATGATGAAAATGTCACTTGACTACATTTTTGTTCTATATCTCCAGATTTTGTGCCATACTTTTGGTTTCCATCGCCCGTTCAGGAAAATGGAAATGGCCCCGAGAGCATGGAAATCGTGAAGGATTTGTTAAACCAGAAACTGGCTTTAAGCCGAAAAAAAACTGGAGCAGCCAAAGTCGAACCAATGGTGAGATCCTAATCTTGTCAATTGTTTCAGTCCCTCCTTTCTCCGTTGTCTTAAATGGATTTAAAGTCTCTTAACCCTTGAGTCTGTGACATTTTCTTCTACCGAGGAAAATATTGAAACCTGTGAACCAGTGATTCCCTTCGTCCTGTGCTGATTGAGGTTTCATATTCGCTTTTCTGCATTGGATGGACAGGTGGCAGAAATCTCCAGTGCATATAGGACTCCTATTATGTACTATCGCCCTAACAGTCCCTTTCCTTTCCTCAAGGTACAGTGGTATTGACATGTTTTAGCTACGTTTTGTTATTTTCAACTATGGATGTACTTATACTTCCAGAGTCTGTTGGTTTTCAACTTTTTGAGTCTTGCAATCTGAAGCCGCTTGGGTCTTAAGGATAGAGGGGGAACGTAAGGAAGAGCACATTCTCACTTGAGGTGATCATGCAGATGTGCAGGTGAAAGTATGGAAGGATAAAGATATCGGAACAGTGGCGAAGGAGCTTAAGTCCTTGGCCGAAAATCGTGAGTTACGGAGCGAGGGTATGACATGGAACGATGTTATGCCGTACGAAGAAGACATTAAGGTGAAACCTAACTAGCTTGCATTTCTTTTGAGACTCAGATCGATGGAGTCGGTCAGCTTGTTGGATGTTGGCAGAGAAGAAAAGTCGTGACAAAAACAATGACTAGGGGTCTTTGCTATCTTTTTCCTCTTATTTGCAGTTAGGAATGCGGTTTCTATGTGACACTTCCTTGGCTGGAGGTGCGTGGGTGGAACTGCAAAACTTTCAGTCGCAGTCGACGGACAAACGAGTCTCGAGCTGCCACGTGGAAGTTGCTGCTACAAGCTGGAAAGATCTGAAGGGCCTAACTCCGGATGCCACATACATGATGGAATTCAACCATGTTGAGGGTAAAGAAACTCGTAGAACAGCCGTAGAAAAGGTTGATCTGGCAGCAACTTTAAGGGAAGATCACGAGTTAGGGTTAGGAGTAGAGTTTAACGAGGAGGGATGGACTTCAGATCCGACAATCACAGAAGATTTTTTTGGGAATGAAGGGCGAGCTGGTGAAGGAGGGCGTGAGGGAGAGAACAAAAGAGGAGAAGAGGAAGGGGGCAAATGCGGTAGCCAGACTTCCCTGAAGGGAGCCGAATTTGTTCATGTTCCTCCTTTGCGATTGTTGACTCTTGATGTTCAGTTCTCGGGAGGAGGGAGGATCACTGGAGGAGGCATAGGAGATACTTGCTTTCGGTCTGAGGGAATGGCCAAAAGTTCATTTGAGAATGTGAAGGTGGGGAAGGCGAGAAGTAATGGACAGCGTGGAAAAAGTACAGTCCGTCCGACTGCGAAAAAATCCGCTCCCAAGAAACATGAACTAGATGAGCGAACAAATGGCAATACAAACAGGAATTCAGATTCACTGAAGAATGCCTCTATTGAAGGAGTGGGAGCGAGCGGTAGCACAGATATCGGAGATATCGAGGTTTTGGGAGGGGTGGCTGGGGGAGGTTCAGCTGTTCCCAGTAGAGACCCAATCCTCATGATCACATCGAGGATATCGGAAGTTGGCTCCCACTCCGCTAATAGAAAAGTCGTGTTCACACATGGAAACGGGCTGTTAAACGGAAGGCCAACGGGAGTGGAGGTCCGTACATATGCATCGGAAGCAGAAATGCTGAAAGCGTGGCAGATTTTCGTGGTAGAGGAGGTCGATCCGGACGTTCTATGTGTGTTTCAGCTTAGAGACAGTTTGAAGTATTTGGTGGAGAGATGCAAGGTGCTCAAGATGGGTGGGTTGGAGATTGGTCGACATCGTGGACAGGCCACAAAGGTGACAAGTTCAAGACTGTAACATGTTTTGCAAGCCTTGTTAGTTTTGAGGAAAGGTTTTGTATGTTCGTTTTTGAGATTCTGAGGGTGCAATGGGGGGGATACAGGTGAAATCTGTTGTAACTTATGGAAAGGTAGGGTGCCATGCATGGCCTTGAATCCACATTAGTTTTGCTTTCGACCATTCCAATTAGCAGGGAAAGGGACCTGATGCGAGAATATCCCATATTATAGTTTGCACTTTGTAGAATCTCCTGCCTCTGAAACCAACTGTCTCTGAAGTGATGCCTCACATGCTTGTCTGTTTTTGACAGTCGAAAAGCTCCTGAATTCACCTTATTTGAGCATTAGGCTCGCATTTGGTGTTTGCCAATTTGATTTTTGCTTGATTTTGGAAAGCGTTTAATGTCCAGAATTTCCCAGAAGGGTCTGTTGTGTTTGAACAATCAGCAAGCTCAGTACAACTTTTGTGTGGTGCCGGTATCCAGCGGTGGGTGAAGCAGCAGGCGCGGATGACCGCCACGTCCAATCAGGAGGTGTTCCGCGCCACCGTGGCGGGCCGCATGGTTGTGGACGTACTCCGAGCCGTCCTTTTGGCGCACAACCTCACCACCTTCTCGCTTGCAGAGTGCTCGCAGGTGTAAAACTATCTCTTGTGGAACTTGAAACATTCATGAATTTCATGTCCTATTGCTAACCAGTGGGGGCACCCAAAACTTAAAAATCTTGAACCTCGACGTGGGTGGACCGCTCAGGTGTTTCTGAAGCAAACCAAGGAGGTTCTCTCTCCGGCTGCGATCGCAAACCTTTGGGAGGGACGGCATGGTGGTGTTCCGCGCCTTATACTTTACTCTCTCCATGAAGCCGAGGTCAGGAATCCAACTCTCACGACTCTGGGCTCTCTCTCTCTCTCTCTCTCTCTCTCTCTCTCTCTCTCTCTCTCTCTCTCTCTCTCTCTCTTTGGCAACCATCACGAAACAACAGTCGCTTTGTTAATCCTCAATTAGTAGTAGTAGTAGTAGTAGTAGTAGTAGTAGTAGTAGTAGTAGTAGTAGTAGTAGTAGTAGTAGTAGTAGTAGTAGTAGTAGTAGTAGTAGTAGTAGTAGTAGTAGTACTAATATATGTACTATATGTATTAGTTATTAGTAGTAGTAGTCATCGTTCGATATTTTGGTTTCTCTCGACGTGATGATGACTGTCATTATTTTTCCAAGGCCGATATGGCTGTGTTTAGAAAGGAGCTCAAGTAGTCTCGTATTCGTCTTGTCCTCTTTTGGGTTTTGCCATATGTAATGGGACTGTTTCTGGGGAGGGATGGTTGACCAGTTGGCCGAACGACTAATGCACAAACTGCAAACGGTTACAGAAATCATAGAAATGGCTCGAGTAACGGGGCTCACTATACCCGAGGTGCTTTACAAGGCACAGATGATCCGAGTGCAGGTATTATTCTCCTTTCCTGTCTATGACTTAAACTGTGCCCGTTACCTGTTTGTGAGTTAGTTTCAATTTGGACTGCCTCTGGAGCTTTGTAAGCTTTCAATCCATTGCAAACTTGTCCAGATTTCGCGTTCTATAGCCGCTCAGAATGAGCTGCTGATTGGCAGCACATGTGAGTCTATACTCTAGTTCATCCCAGCAGATATTTTACTCCTTACTTTGCCCATGTTGAAAACTTCAGAGTCTTCTTCTTCGGAGTGCACGACTGGAAGATTGGCTTTTGGGGGGACCTACAATTCAAGGACAACTCTCTGAAAGCCCCTTTCTCCTACACCCGAAGGAGAACAATACAGTGGGTCTCCATCATGATCCTGTCGCCATTCTTGACTTTGCCAGCCTCTACCCCTCCCTCTATATAGCACACAACCTCTGCTACAGCACTCTCCTTCACCCCGACGATGCCGCTTCTATGCCTGACGACTCAGTTCTTGTTAGGTGAATAATCAATCCAAATTCATAAGCACTTTGAAGTCCTAACAAAATTTCCAAAACTCTGGCAAGACCTGAATATCCGTCTTGTATGCTCGTTTTTTCCCGTCTGTTTTCAACTGCCTAATATTGGTCAAAACCTGCCGATTGCTCGTTTTTTTTGTCCTCTCTTCCTTCAGTCCGACGGGAGCGCGCTTTGTGGTCCCAGAAGTTCGCCGCGGCGTGCTGCCACGTGTCTGCAGCGCACTAATCACAGCGCGCCAGGTGGCGCGCTCCCAGATGGCGGCCGAGGGTCTGAGCACAGCGGAGAGGGCTGTGCTGGACGGGCGGCAGAAGGCGCTAAAGCTGTGCTCCAACGCGCTGTACGGATACACAGGCGCACAGGCCTCCCCCCAGCAGGCCTTCCCCCTCGCAGACTCCTGCCTCAGGTGTGGGCCTGCCCGGGGATTCATTCATTGGCCTGCTTTAAAGTAGAAAAGGTCGTGTTTTTATCTTTGGTTTGTGAAGAAAAAGGACTGGTCAAACAAGGACTGGTCAAACTCTGACTAGCCCTGACTAACTCCGGTGAGGAGTGTTTGGTCGGCTACAGTATGGGGGCGGCTTCCTGCAGGGCGGCCCTGGAGGTGGTGGAGAGGAATTTTGAGAATGCCAAAGTCCTGTACGCGCAGACGGACAGTCTCTTTGTGGCCTTCCGAGGGGCGTCCATCGCAGAAGCGATCGAACTCGGAAAGCGAGCAGCGGAGTTGGCCTCTGCTGCTTTTCGCCCTCCCATGAACCTCAAGTTTGAGCGGGTCGTATTGCCCTTCCTTCTCCTGCAGGTCTTGTTCCTCCCCTCTCTTCTCTCTTCTCTTCTTCTCTTCTCTTTCTTCTTCTTCTCTTCTCTTCTTCTCTCTTCTGCTGCTGCTGCTGCTGCTCTTTACGATGTAGCAAGCAGCTCGTTAGGGCATGAACTGTTTGGGCTATGCGAGAGATTTCCAATCCCTTGTAGAGCTGACAGGTGGCGGCATGGAATTGGCCGGGCGGCGGCAGGTGAACCGGTACGCGGGGAGGCAGTATCCGGGGGGGTCGCTGTTCGCCCGCGGTGTGGAGGTAGCGCGACGTGACGTGCCGCCCTTTGTGCGCGCAGTGTGCGGGGCGGTCCTGCAGCTCGTATTGGTGGACAACGATGTGCAGGGAGCCATGGACCTCTGCCGCAGGGAAATTCGGCGACTCATGGCTGGAAAATGCAGTCTGTATGAGCTGCTCATGACTGGGGTGTGTCTCCATCAATCTCTCTCTCGCTCTCCCTCTCTCGTTCTCTCTCTCTCTCTCTCTCTCGACCGCCCTCGCTTGCATTCACTGCCATATTGGCTTTGCTTTACTTGGTGCAGTCAATTATGCGCTGCTAGTCAACTCCAAATGCTCTTAAGGTTCGAGTTTATGACCCAAAAGTGGTGGTGGGTGGCAGGGCTTGTGGCGAGTAGACGATGCTGACATCAGCAGAGTGGCAGCGGGAGAGAAGAGAGAGGTAAGCGGCCCTGCAACGGCGGAGGAGGGGAGGGGCCCCCACGTGGCACTCGCTGTGAGGTTGAAGAGGAGGGACCCGGACCGCCAGTTCCATGTGGGAGAGCGGATTCCGTACGTCCTCCTGGCCAATCAGGGGAAGCTGCAGGTGCAACTTTCAGTTCAGTTTTGAGCCAACATAGGGAACTGTAAACTATGGAGCGGCCTTCAACTACTGTAACGTTGAAAGACTAAGAATGTTTTCCCTTCTGAAGGGGCTCTTGTCCTATAGCCGTCCTGGGCATCTATGTCATGTTGTTTAAAGATGAAGGCTAAGATAACTTTTCACAGTAGTCATACAAGAAAAACAAGCTCGTTGTCGATTTATCCGACTAAAAGTAAGGGGCTACGAGGGTGCTAAGTGCAGGATGAGATGGCGGAAGACCCTATCGAGGCTCTGCTTGCAAACCGGCAGCCAAATACCGCAGTCTACTTGGAGAACAAACTGCGAAAACCCTTAGAATCGGTACCCGAACCAAACAACCCCAAAAAGATTAAGAAATCCAAATATCTGAAGCATACTGATGCTCGACGTTGCAGCATTCTGATTTAAAGTCTCAGAAGGAAATGGTCCCCTCAGAACAAGAGCTTTCATACCTCCAAAGGCCCTCCTTCCTTCCTTTCTCCCCTGTTTTATGGCGTTGAGTTTTGGTATCCTTTTTTGAGCTGAACGTTTTTTTGCTGTTTTTTTCTGGACAGATTTTGGAACACGTGGTGGATGCCGGGCAGCTACGTGAACTTTTCACGGGAAGCCATACTGTTCCCCCTCCGGCGCCCAACCACAGCGCGCCACATGGCAAGCAGGCACTGGTCAGCAGTTTCTTCAAGCCGAAGCCGGTCTGTGTGGCTTGCAGGTACAAACCATGTCTCTTTCCCCACACATTCTTTACAATGTGCATGTATTTAAAAAAAAACGACAAATGGTAAAGCATAAAAAGGATAAAATCCCTGCGAACCTCACTCTCTCCACATTCATTCCTGTTGCGGGTGCGGACTCCCCCTCTTGCAGACGACCAATGGACGCTTCTGGAAGAGCCCTCTGTGGTGACTGCAAGGCTGCAAGTGCGGGACAGGTGGCAGCCGTTCAGCTCGTTCAGGAAGAAGCGGAGGGGGAGCGACACCTGTCCCGCGCTTGTTCCTCGTGTCTTCGCTGCCACTCCGGCGGAATCCATGGCGGGATTCTCTGCACCAGTCTCGACTGCCCCGTGTTCTTTTCGCGGTACGAATCGTCGAGGGCTTTGCAACCTCTTCGTGCTGCGCTCGGTCGACTTGTGCTCGACTGTTGAGCTTCTGCAGGGGCTTCAGGAAGAGGGTTTGGGGTTCTGCAGAAGAGGGAATGGGTGGAAGGGTAGGGTTTGTTCTTGTACATAGTTATTAGGGTTAGGGAGGAATGTTGAAGTTAGGAATGTGAGGGGACTCATGGTGACTGTAGCAATTGACTGTTCTCTCCGTAAGGGAAGGGTGCACGGACATGGTATGGGTACACAACGGAAAGAAGAAAATGAGTGCGGATATGGCAAGTGTGAAGATGGAACGAGTTTATGAGCGAGTGCTGAACTTTGGTCGAATGCATGCACGCGTCTGTCGCTGTGCTGTGACCTCATTTGATGCAGATCACTGGGAGAATGCGAGAGTGCATTGGTTGCTCTGATTGGTCCGTTTGGAGATAGGAGCAGGCATCTGGATGAGGGCGTATGCGCGGAGTATCAACGACGAGAACGACTCTAGAAACCCTACGAACAAACACAATTCAATGACATTTTCACTTTCTGAATCGCAAACACATGCAAACAAACACTACAGCCACCGAAAACGAACATCAAAGAAAGATAAGGCCGTTAATTAGTTTTCAGTTTTTCTATTTTGCTTCGTATGGCTGTTTACTTTAACAAACCCTGAATACCCAACAAAGCAACAGAGTAACCCACAACAGCATGAGTACCCAGCAACAGCATTACCCAACAACAGCATGAGTACCCACCAACAACATGAGTACCCAAAAAGCAACAAAGTACCCAACAACAACATGAGCACCCAGCAAAAGCATGAATACCAAACAATAACATGAGTAAGAGCAACAGAGTACCCACCAGCCACATGAACAACAACAACATGCACACCATGAGCCCTTAGAAGGTGAGCCCGCCTCTATCCGCCCACGGATATGGCGCGCCGCCGATGTGGCTGCCACGCTGGCAACAGGCGCAGCCCCTGCCGTTATATAGAATCCATACCTCTACATAGCACGTTTACGCTTGGCGATGTACGCATTCAACGAAGGAACAATTTTCTGAATTGCGCACAGCGAAAGCCCGCAAAAAATCGACATTCGGTGTGGCGACGTGGCTCAGTCGCTGTGCGCCACGTGGCACCCTCCTCACTCTCCCCCTCTCCCCTCTCCTCCCCCGGCCGCCATGGCCTGAACCGCGCCGGAGCTCCGGTCAGATTGCGCTCTGCAGAGCAGCAGCCAACTCTCCGCACATTGCAGCTCCAATCTGAACGAATCTCTCTTCAGCCAACGTTTTTTTTTTCACCACCATTCACTTTCTACTCCTCGCAGAGTCTCTTTAGCCTTCTGCGTTTGATGCGAGCGGTTGAGCTGTTCCAAGTGCGGCAGAAGGGGACGAAATGTTAATATTGACGGCTTTCAGTGAAGCTGATTCGGCTGCCGCATCGGCGATGACGAACAATGTGGATTGTGAATTCAGCGCGTCCATGCAGGGCATCAGGATTTGCTGACCCTAGTTTACAGCTTCGTCTGGAGACCATCATGCTGGCTATCGGTCATGGTGGCTGAAGCATTACTGTCCGCAGGATCGTTTTTTTCTAATCCGATAGTCTACTGCCATGAGGGAGCACCCTGCAACAAAAGTCCAGTAAGAAGCTCTCTTAACACCCAGTGCCGAACCCAAAACAGAAACTTAATCGCATGCTCAACGTTTCCAAACTCTTGTCCTTCGACGGTCGGTGTTTCATTCCCACTGGTTCCATCAGCAGTTCAGCTGAGGATCTATAACACGCACCAGAGGAACCCTAGAAACAGTAAAAATCTTGAACGCTGCAGCACTCATGCATTTTATGGAAACCGACAGAGTACGCCGAGGAAGCTGCAGAAACGCGAGCAGCAATTCGATGGAATTCGGATGCGTAAAAGCCGAACAAAGCTGCAGAATCCATGGCGTTCTGGATCCCTCAGCTATGGCTGCTGCTCTAGTTGCTCCGATGCAATGTGCAATCTTGCAAGTCCTTTGTCAAGGGGCTCATTTGAAGAGCTAGCAGTTCCAAGATTTCTGCAGGCGTTGAGAAGTAGAGAAGCTTATAGGCGCGGAGGGAAAAGGACACTTCCTATTCAAGCTGCAATAGGGCACAGACTATGCATGTGCTCAGAAGACAGCGCTAGTTTTTCTGCATTGAAAGTTCTGTCGCCAATAACTTTAGGGCAGGGCTCGCCCTTTTCTAAGCCATTAGGGTTTAGCGGAAATAGAGTGCGTTATCAAGAGAGGAGAATAGGAGAATGGAGTTTAGAGAAAGGCCGACGAGGGCCGAAACCGCTTCATGCATGGTGGGATAAGTGGTTCGGAAGAGGCGGCATAAATGATTTCAACATTGAGGAAAACAACAATGAGCGTGATAATTATGAGAACTGGCGAGAGAGAGGAGAAGGGGAGAAGCGCATCAAAAAGAGCTGGTCAGAGAAAATTCTGGATGACCTACTTTATGGTGAAGGAGTTTTCTTTGAGAAGGAGACAGAGACAGATGAGGGAAGGACGTCTCCGTCTCCTGGGAAGCGCCTTTCTCGGAGGCAGCGAATTGACCTGATTGGGGGACCAGACGATAACATCGATGAAATTGTAGCAGATGAGGAAAAATTCCGGAAATGGCAGTTAAAGAGGGATACTCTAAGAGAGCTAAAAGAGTATCAGGTGAGTGGGAGAGACCCGGACGACGACTCATGGGAAGATTGGATTGACGATAGCATCCGGGTAAGAGAGAAACTTGGAGGCTGGTATGAAGCGCAGCCTGACTGGGAGAGTGGAGGAATACCAAGAAGTCCCCCGAAGGTTCCGGAGCGAGGCATGAGCTGGTCATTTAAGGAGTTCTTTTTGAAGATGCTCGGTCGTGAGGAGGAGATTGAGGCCGAGTTGTCATTTGAGGAAAGAGTTTTTAGATTCACGTCACAAACGACGGTGGGTATTCATTGGTTATTCTCATTTTCTGTGAAACAGTGTATTTATCAGGTTAAGCTTTAACAATAACATCAACTTTTCCTATGTACTGAGCACATATTTCTTTCTTGCAGGCGAAGTTCTTCTCTTTTCTAGTTGTTTTCCCAATACTTACGGGGTACCTAGTTCATGACTTCGCGCTGGTCCCCTTTATTGGGAGGTAAGGATATGTTCACTTGACCTTGATGGCTGACATATCTTCTGTATGGATCGACAATGTGCCCTATGTCCTTCCACTTTTCTCGGAAGCGCTTTTTGGAAGTCGAAAAGTTGCGATATAGTCCAGGAATGAAGAAGTAAAAAAAAAGCAAAAGAAAAAAAGGGAAAGGGAGCATAACAGGCAGAAAAGCACAGTGAGGAACTCTGATCTTGATTAGGTTTTCTAAGGCTTTTGAAATAAACTCAAGAGAATCGCATGCTGTCGTAACTTCATAATCTCAACGCCCTCCCTTGTTTCCTGGAGATGTTGCCTGGGACAGATGGGTGGAAACAACGCCCCTGGTTGCCAAGATGCTTGATGTTCGGGAGTCGCAGAAGTTAATAGTGATAGAAGAGCTGAAGCTTGAGCGGCAGCGAGTACGGTTTGAGGCGGAGATCGGGAAGACTTCTCCTCTGGATGATGAGGAGCTCGCTGAACACATGCATGAAGAAGCGTACGTGACAACAGCTTTATTTTATCTGCTGGGAATAAAGGATACAACTTCGTAGAGTCTGAATTAGGTTCAGATACAGTCCTTCACACACTCTTATGAGCTTTGTTGTGGAGGAACTCTTGCTGTTATGCGCAACAGTGAGTGTGACCTACTCTCCCTCTCATTTATGTGTCACTGCCTTGATGGAGCTGCAGACTGGAACTTCTGGAGGAAGTGCGTGCGGAAAATCGAAGTGCCTTTGCCAACATTTGGTCTGACGTGGTAGTGGGCCTCACAGGCTTCGCCATCTGCGTTCTCAACCCAAAGCAGGTGAGAATCTCAACTTCAACATACATTAGAGACCCTTCGCCACTAGGCGATATGCTCACTTGCTTTAGTCAGCCAGTCAACTTGTTCAATTCCGTACGTTACTCTTCCTGGATTGGCTGTCTCCATGAGCCTACGGTTGCACTTTCTCTCAAGGTCAGATAAATAGGAAGTTGCGGTTAGGAGTTCAAACTGCTATCCCTATTTGGAGTATTTGTCCCGTGAAGCCTAGGAGGGGTCAAGTTTTTGTAGTGTTATTCCAGCACATAGTCGCAAACATTTCGTTTTCGGATATTCTTGAACTTATGGGCCTCCAGGACCCACATGTGGGTCCTTATGGACCCATATTAAATCCATGAGTCAGCTAAGCTTTTGGGCTCCGGTTGTGGTGTTATCCGCTTGTGCCTTTGACAGGTGGCAATCATGCGGATGACGGGAGACAGAATATTTACGAACATTTCAGACACGGGAAAAGCATTCGTCATTATTCTCTGCACAGATATCTTTCTCGGGTATGCAACGACTAAGAGCACACTTCTTGCACCGTACCATGTGCAGAAGAAGTTCACCAATAATATCTATGGACTTGATCATTCAAGGGCCCCTTTCTTTTTCTCGTACTGCGTTGATGTTCCATGTTGATGTTCCCCAGCTCCGGCGCCCTAATTTCATTTATTTCTCTATTTGTTATTTAAATTTTAGGTACCATTCCGAGTCGGGTTGGGAGACAGTCATCGATATGTTTTTGGAGCATTACGGGCTGGAGTCGGACCAGGCATCCATCTATATCTTTGTGGCAACTGTTCCCGTCACATTGGACGTCTGCTTCAAGCTCTGGGTGAGTTTGCTGAACCCTCGTCGCGCCTGCAGGTCTATCTATGCTTCATCTCCTGTTCTATGCTTCGCTGTTCGACTGGGTTCAATTGTGTTGTTGTGACGGCGCCTTTGGCAATCCTTGTGCAGGTTTTCCGATACCTCAACCGTCTCTCACCCTCGGCGGCTGCTACATTTAGAGAGATGAAGCGGCATTAATAGCGGCTAGCTGTGAGAGAGAGGAACTTCTCTTCTCCTATCTCTTACTCTCTCTCTCTCGCTCTCTCTCCCACACTCTCTTTCTCTGTCTCTCTCTCGATCGTCTCTCTCTGCTTCTCCCAGTTCCCCCATCTCTCCTTCTGCTTCCTTCCGCCCTCTTTGCGCAGACCCGGGGAAGCTGTTTAAGGGCGGGCCTTCAGGCGTATTTCCTACACCAATAATTGTGCCCCCTCATGGAACAGCAGTTTTCAGATTTCTGGAGGAGTATTTTTTGACATTTTTGATTTACAGTAGAGGACCAAACTATGCTGACATAGAACCCATCAGCAGACAGTGCACACACTGCCATTGTGTGCCCTATTCTATTGCATTTCCTGGCCTGCAAATAACGCAACCGGGCGAGCCGCTCGTTTCGACTCCATCTTTTGGCGTGTCTTTCTTCCAAAGGAATGGCGTCCGCCCCTCCCTCAGCATTTGGTTCGAGTGCTTTCGCTCGTTCCTGTTGAAACTCGCAGCGACTGCACCCCGAAATGTCCCCTCCTGCCCCTGCGCTCACACTCATGCTTATGCATGAAAACCCCCCACCACCATAAAGCTCATGCTCACAGCCCTCCCATCAATAACCACTGTGCTCCCTTCATACACGACCCAAAAAAAAAATTGAAATAAAAAGTTTGTTTCCAGTATACCATTTCCATTTTTTCAATTCCTTTCCTCCCCACCACAGTGCAGTTGCCCTCCCTCCCTCCCTCCCTCCCTTCCTCCCACGTCACCATTCTGCACACGTGGCTGATCGCCATTGGACGATGCTCGACCACAGTATCTGTTCGCCGCCCAATCCCAGGTCGCGTCACGTCACGCTTTGAGTCGTCCATGGCTGCCCTCCCTCATTCCTCCCTCGCTCGCGCTATCCCGCCCTTCTCTCACTCGTGGGCGCCCGGCTGCCCCTGCTGCGGAGTCTGCTTGCGCGCTTCCCGCCGCACTTGGTTCAGAGCTAAAGGAAAAGGTTTCTCTTGTGGTAGCGCCATGGCGGCTGCAGAACTGATGTGCAGCTGCGCGTTCGGGCAGGAGAGGGTGAACTTGGGATTTGGATGCAAGGCCTCTGGCAATGCTTGCGGTGAAAATATTCAGAGAAGTGTTCACATTCGAGCTGCAAATGATAGGTTAGGGCGGTTACGGTTAAATGTGCATGCTCGACCCGTTCGACAAGGGCTTGTTCTCGGACTTGGAGCGTGGAGGTAGGGAAGAGCTGCAGGCCCTTTACCTGATGGTTTTTTTTTTCAATTATAGAATGTATGCACTTGGTAATAGATAAGGTGACGAAGTTCTTTTGATTGCTCTGCAAATTGCGGATGCTTGCCCTTCTGATGAGCTTGTAGCTCGTACAGACGGGGCTTTTAGGGTCATACGGGTTGCAGAGTCTTGAGGATTCTTATTGTGCTAAAAGTACCTCCTGTTAGTGGTCGTTTATGGTGCGGTTTATTTCCGAATACGTGAATTTCTGCAGAAATGAAATGAAAAATCTAAGGACGCCGTTAGGACATGGTAAATTAATTTATATTGCAGGTCGAATGCCAAAAAGCAAAATCGAGGAGTGATTACAATGGGTATTCGGGCGGTCGAGAATTTTGAGACGAGCTTTGAGCTGCAGCCTCAAGTAAGCAACTTCTTCAAGGGCTCTTGTAATCCCTAGTGCAAGCGTAGCAGTGTGTTTGAAACAGTCGTAGTTATGTGCGGCAAGAAATGGCGGAGGGTTATATATAAGCCGTTACAAGCAAGAAATCGTTTAGATTGTATTTCAACTCTATTTTTTTAACAAGTTGATTGAAGGTAATGGGCGGTATGCACAGTGCGAAGAAGTCTTGGTGAAGCTGCTGTCGTCCGAGACCTTCTGTAAGCAGGTATGCAGAATTCTTCCTTTTCGGGTCAAACATGTCGAGGATGCCGCTCAAATAAATTTCGGACACTCTGTAGAGTTAGGTTAACTGCAGTAATCTAATGGACTTGGTCCCACTTTCACAAACCTTATCCTGCACCTTCCCCCGACTGCAACAACATTTTTGTTTGGCAAAGCTGAGCTTTTTATCAGTCTTTGTTGAATGACCCAAAATCACATGAGCTCCCTTCATTTCTGACCGCTATAAGGTTAGAAAAGATAAAACGGTCATTGTTCATTTTTTGGAAAAAAAATTGGTTTCAGGTGGCTCAGCAGCCTGGCATGGCCCCTGATTCAACTTGTGGATTCACCGGAAAGCTGTTTCAGCCGGTTCCATGGAGTCCCACTACCCGTTTCGGAATGCCGCAGGTAAGAACCCTACTCCTAAAGATTCTTTTATGCAAGGAGTGAGCAAGGAGATGCCTACCCGGCAAAGCAATTTTTTTTTAGGGTTTTTGGCTTCTTTAGATTTTCTTACAGCCTTCAGCTCTGACTAAGTGAAGTGCGATTGTCACGCGTAGATGTTTCCCTTGTTGTAGGCTGAAAGCTCTACGATAGTAAGGTTAATCCTCGTCTTTCGTATGTATAAAATGTTGCAGGACTGTGAGCAGTATCTGGAGGATAAAGAAAACTACGTTATCATTAATGTTCCGCCAAACTTCATGTTTCAAGCAAAGGTGAGCTTAGGCCCCTCTGCCCTTTTTGCTCCCCTCCCTCCCCTCCCTTCTCTGCCTCCACCCTCCCCTCCCTGTCTCCCCATCCTCCACCTTTCTGCCCAACTTAATTACTTCTCTCACTTTCTCCCACCTCCTGCCTCCCCTTCCCTCCTCGCACCATATTTGAAATTTGATTATTTCCCCTTCATGTCGCACACGGTCCCTCCCTTCCCCCCCCTCCTCCTCCCCCATCCCTCCTCCCCCCTCCTTCCTCCACCTCCCCCCTCCCCCCATCCTCCTCCTCCACCCTCCCTCCTCCTGCCCCCCTCCTCCTCCCCCCTCCTCCTCCTCCTCCCCCTCCCCCTCCTCCCACCTCCCTCTTCCTCCCCCCCTCCTCCTCCCCCT
>CM074806.1:758054-798494 GCA_037447605.1 Zygnema circumcarinatum
CCCCTCCCTCCTCCCCCCCTCCTCCTCCCCCTCCCTCCTTCTCCCCCCTCCCTCCTCCTCCCCCCTCCCTCCTCCTCCCCACTCCCTTCTCCTCCCCTTCCATTTTTTCAACACTGAGCAGCTGCCGCCTCCCCTCTCTGGCGTTACTAGCGTGGCTGACGTGTGAGCCCCCTGCCGGCCGGGTTCTGGTGTGCAGATTTTCAAGCCATCGAGGCTTTGCGCGATCTACACGAAGCAGGCGGCCGCCGCTCAGAAATAGGAGAATGTTGCAAGGGGAGGCCCAGACTCAAATGTTTTTTAACGTCAAAAAAATTACATAACTGGTCCGCTGGTATCGATGTCGCCGTGCCGTGTGCTGCTTGACGGGACTGGCTTTCACCTGCCCGCGGTTGGGTCCCAGTTTATCGTGAAGTGCTACATGGACTGTAACTGTACTGTAACGGAGAGCGTGACGACATGTAGCTCGGGAGCGAACTTGGCGACTACGGTACAGTACTGTACTCCGAAATGAAGTTTCCACGTGTCGTAATTTGACTTCCGTAAAAAGTGGAAAATCCGCCACGTGCACACTGCCAGCGGCGGCAGAATCTTGACTGCCGGCAAAACAGCTCTTCGAAAGCGTCGATTCGGCCACGTGGCGTCCTTGAATTGGGCAGAAGTATCGTACCGAGAAGATCTTGCGGCCGTTGACACTGGCACGGCCTAAAACCCGCCTCAGATAAACCTCTGTTTCCAGCCAATCGGCGATCAGCGCTAGTGCCCACAAATCGACAACAATCCCTTGACCCGATGGGAGAAATCCAAGTTTTTTCCGTACAAACTGAGCCTTTGGATTGTACAAAGACGTCACTCAAAAACCATCGGGGTGTACCAACAGCAAATTACAAAAATCTGGGAAGAAATCGCGCCCACCACCGACCTTTTCCGTACACCGTGACATGTCACTGCCCCTACCGGCCAAAAAGCAGTTATGCCGAGACCATACGAACCGACACAACGCCCGCCGCCAGGTTGACTCGACTGCCGGTTTTGGCCGGACTCTAAAGGACAAACGTAGTGCAGTTAAAGATTACCGTGTCCTTAACGATTCGTACAGATGCCTTGTGAATGCGCCAAATTTCCCTGCAATGATTGGCGCAGTGAATGGTCGGTGGCCGGGAGATAATCCAAACGGTCCGTACGCAAACTGCCAACTGCACATGCTAACCGACGTACGAAAAGGTCGGTACTTGATCTTTCTCTTTTGTCGGCAGCGTTCCGAAATTCCGGAAGCCATACGGACGCCGACATTGGATGTGTACGAACGTGACAGGTGAGGGATCCCGGTCCCGCGTCAGAACGGAATTGTGCGAATTTCTGAAACTGAGGCCATGTGTCGCATAAAGCGGCGGAACAGGGCGGGCAGGGGAGGCAGGGAGAGAGGGAGGGAGGCGGCGAGCGAAGGGAAGGGAAGGGGAAGCGGGCGGAGGGGACGGGGCGGGGGAGCTTGGACTTCAGAGGGAGTGTTCAAGGGAGAATCTTTAGGGCACAGGGAGGGACAGAAAGGGAGCCAGATGTGTATTTTCTTCCTTTTTTTGGGCTCGTTTGTCCCTCTATCTACGTTTGTGTGAGTCTCTAGCTCTACCCAAGTCTTCTCCCTCATCCCTCCCCTCCCCCCTCCCCCCTCCCCCCTCCCCCCTTCCCCACTTCTCCCCTCCTTCCCTCCCTTCCTCCCCCCCTCCCCCTTCCCCACCTTCCTCCCCCCTTCCCCCCTCTCCCCTCCCCCTCCCCCCCTCCCCCTCCCCCTCCCCCTTCCCCACTTTTCTCCCTCTCCCCTCCCCCACTGCCCCCTCCCCCTTCCCCCCCTCCCCTCCCCTTCCCTCCTCACCCCTTCCCCCCCTCCCCTCCCCTTCCCCACTTCCCCGCTCCCCATCTCCCCCCCTCCCCCTTCCCCCCCTCCCTCCCCCCTTCCCCCCTCCCCCCTACCCCTCCCCCACTCCCTCCTCCCCCCTCCACCTTCCCCCCTCCCCCTCCTTTTCCCATTCCTCTCCCCCTCCCCCTCCCCCTCCCTCCTCCCCCTCCCCCCACCCCCCCCTCTTCTCCCTCCCCCTCCCTTTTCCCCTCCCCTCCCCCCCTCCCCCTCCTTGGCATTTGAAGGCAGCGGAACTGACGCCCGCTGCGTTGGGTATGAGATGGGCGCAGGTCGAGTGATGGCGTGTAAAAGGTGCGGCCGCCATCCGCGCAGAGGCCCTCGTGCTTTCAGTCTTCGTCCCTCTCTCCTTCTCCGACTCCTTTGCTTACTTCTCTCGTTTTGCATCTCACACTTTCTACTCAACCTCCTTCCCTTCCCTCCTCTTCGTGCTCTCCGCCTCCTTCTACCTCTCCTTACTCCCTCCACTTCGTTTTTACCTGCCTCTCTCTCCCCGTTCTCCTCTCCCTCGCTCCCCTCTCCTCCGTCCTCTCCTCACTCCTTATTCAGTCTTCTCTCCTTCCCCTTCCCCTTTTTTTTCTCATTGTATGCGCATTCCTCTCAAGGAGCGTTTGTCATTTCTCCATTGAACTAAAAAGTGTGTTGGCCCTTTTTCTCTTTTTCCTATCTCTCCTTTTTCTTGGAAAAAAAATAGGAAATTCAAATTGCTTTGGCGGCAGTTTCAACTGGTGCTCACTACCTTCTTCTACCTTCCGGTGGCGCTTTGCGTTCAAATTCATCCCTCTGATGGTACGCTGAACCAACCGCTCACCCTCTCCCATCGACCAAACAACAAAGTTGCTAGTTTTGTAGAGTTCCCTCCTCCATGGGGCCCCACTGAGTACAAAGATGAAGTGAGCTTTTGGGTTTCTACCGTTGACCGTACTGCTCCCCCTTAAGCCAGTTAGCCGACCCTCCCTTCCGGAAATCCCCTTCTTAGAACCACCTCATGCAACCCTGAACCCTGACCCCCCTTCCCCCCTTCGCGCCGTGCCTCAGTGGCCGCCCTCCTCGCCGTGAAGAGCGAGCTGAACAACGACGTGCTCAACATTCTGAGCACGTGGTCGAGCGCGAACACCACATGCGAGCAGTGGGTGCAGGTGCGCTGCGATCAGAGCGGACGGGTCACCAGCCTGTGAGCTCTCTCACTCTCTCTCACTCTCTCTCCCTCGCTCCCGCTCTCCCACTCTTTTTTTCCGGCTCTCTCTCTTCTCCAGTCTACCTCGCTTTCTCTCCCACACTTTCTTCATCTCTCTCTCGCCCGCTCCCCGCCTTCGCCGTTCTCTCTCCCCCGCTCGTTCTCTCGCTCCCTTTCCCACTCACTCTCTCCCTCTCTTTTGTCCCTCTTTCTCCCCCGCTGTCACTCGCTCTCACTATGTCCCCCGCATTCTTTCTCTCCCCTTCCCGCTCCTACTCTCGCCCACTTTCTCTTCCCTTGTCCCTCTCGTTTTTACTCCCTCTCCCCGGATTTTCTCCCGCTCTCTCTCATTTCCTCTCTTGCTCCCTCTCCCGCTCTTTCTCCCTCTCCTTCTCTCCCTCTCTTCCCCTCTCCCGCTCTCTCCCTCTCCCGCTCAGTCTTCCACTCGTCTTCTCTTCCGATGTCTCTCCCACCCTCACTCACTCCCCCACTTTCTCCCTCCCGCTCTCAGTTGTTCCCGCTCTCTTCCGCTCTCTCTCCCCTCTGTCTCTCTCGCTCTCACTCTGTCTCCGGCTTTTGCCCTCACACTCACCGGCTCTTTCTCCCGTCCTGGCTCTCTCTCTCTCTCTTTCTCGCTCTCTCTCTCTCCCCCGCCTTCTCTATATATCTCTCGCTTGCCCTCACTTTCCCCTGCTTTCTCCCACGCTTTTCCGCCCTCTCCCTCTCTCCTCTCCCTCCCAACCCGTCCCCCTCCCTCTCTCCCCCCCTCACTCCCCTCTCACCCCCTCCCTTTCTCCCCCTTCCCCCTCTCAAATCCCCTCCTCCCTTCCCCCGACATCCCAGTCCCCCTCCCCCCTCCCCTTCCCCCTACACCCTCCCCCCTCCCCCTCCCTATCTCTCTTTCTCTCTCCCCCTCTCTCATTCTCTCCGCTACCTCTCCCTTGTTCCCCAGCAATCGTTCTTGTGTGCAACCATCTTCACGGTAGCCTGTTCCTATTGGAGGACACTTTCGTGTTTTATTGATGTGTGATGTTTAGCTGAAACTGAAACAAAGCGGAGCAACGAAATTCTGAAATTTATTACACTCGACTTGACGTTCAAGTCACAGATTACATGGAAAGCCTCGTTTGCTGACGGAAGCTTTGTGGGGCGCGCAGGGACCTGAGCTACTATCCCTTTGGAGGATCCATCTCCCCTCACATCGGCAACCTTACCGCCCTCACATTGCTGTGAGTCGCCTTTAGCCTTTCATTGAAGGAGTTCCCAAGTTCGACAATGAAGTGGAAACACCATTTTTTTCAAATCTCTCTCTCTGTCTCTCTCCCCCTCTCGCTCTAACTCTCTCTCTCTTCCTTTCTCCCTCTCCTTTGCTATCGACATGCTTTTTCTGCCTTCCTTGTATCTCTTTTCCTCTTGCTGTTTCGTTTTCTCGCTCGTTTTCGCACTCTCTCTTTCTCCCGTTTCTTTTGCTCTTTTGCTGTAATGCTCTCGCCCTTGCATGCTCTCCCCCTTGGTGCTTTCTCTCTCTCTCCGCTCTCCCCCACCTCCCTTCGTCTCTCTTCCCACTCTTGCTCTCTCGCTCCTGCTCTTTGTTGC
Organism: Zygnema circumcarinatum; assembly: GCA_037447605.1. Classification (NCBI taxonomy): domain Eukaryota; kingdom Viridiplantae; phylum Streptophyta; class Zygnematophyceae; order Zygnematales; family Zygnemataceae; genus Zygnema; species Zygnema circumcarinatum. The sequence continues at coordinate 762,737 of CM074806.1, forward strand.
TGTTCTTCTTGTTCTTGTCCTGGACTCATCATATTGGCGCGTGCAATGCGCTGCGGCGGCGGGTTGCAGGTCGATGGGAAACGGGGCGATCTCAGGCGCCATCCCTTCGACCATCGGAAAGTTGGTCAACCTCCAAACGCTGTGAGCTCCCCCGCCCCCTCTCTCCTTCACTTACTCTTCAGTCAAGCAAATGCGGTCATTTGCTTGTCAGGAAGTTGGCATCTGATGTCAGCTAATGTGGCCTTCACCTGCAGATCCTTTTCCACACTGAAGCTGACAGGAAGCATTCCCGCCTCCATCAGCAACCTCAAGAACCTCACTTCCCTGTTAGTCGCTTGCCTTTTTACACATCGGACTCGTCCCTTTTCTGCTTGATTTGAATGGATCAACAAGGTGATGTATGGCTGTTTCGTTTTTTTTTGGTGAGATTTCTTTTATTATGGTATCTTCTAGTGGCTGGTGGAGTGACCCTTTTATTCCGCTGGATGCGGTTATCCAGAATAAAGTTTCGTGAGTAATTCTGTTTTTTCGTTTTGCTTTTGCCCTTTTGCAGAACTATTTCTAATACTGCACTAAACAGCCCTTTTCCTCCCCTTGAAAACCTCACGAGGCTCACGGACCTGTAAGTGTTTTGCTCACATTTGAATCCACTAATCATTGTGGCCCCAATTTAGTTTGCATATAAACGCGTGCTGAAACGGCACTGACATAAACATAGTTTTTCATGTAAAACCACTGATCCCAGCATACGGTATGCAGGGATTTGTACCAAGCCAATGTATATGGAGTCATTCCGCCATTCATTACCAGCCTCATCGACCTCACAAAGCTGTAAGCCGTCCCATTTCTCTGTCTCTGTCTCTGTCTCTGTCTCTGTCTCTGTCTCTCTCTGTCTCTGTCTCTGTCTCTGTCTCATTCTCTGTCTCATTCTCTGTCTCTCTCTCTGTCTCTGTCTCTGTCTCTGTCTCTGTCTCTGTCTCTGTCTCTCTCTGTCTCTGTCTCTGTCTCTGTCTCATTCTCTGTCTCATTCTCTGTCTCTCTCTCTGTCTCTGTCTCTGTCTCTGTCTCTGTCTCTGTCTCTCTCTCTGTCTCTGTCTCTGTCTCTGTCTCTGTCTCTGTCTCTGTCTCTGTCTCCCTCTCTGTCTCTGTCTCTGTCTCTGTCTCTGTCTCTGTCTCTGTCTCTGTCTCTGTCTCTGTCTCTGTCTCTGTCTCTGTCTCTCTCTCTGCCTCTCTCTCTACTGTTTATGAGGCGTGGTGTCATCTCTCCTTTCCCCCCTCTCATGCCCTCCCTTTAAGAAGGGAAAACATATGAGAGCCATAGACACATCCTCGCGGTCTTGACAATGAATGGCCCGTGCCTTGTGACTGACTGCAGAGATTTAAGCAGCAACAATCTTTCAGGGCCCATCCCGTCTGAGATTGGGAATCTTGTGGGCCTGGAATTCCTGTAAGCTCAACCTGGTCTTATTCGAATTCCCTTTGCCCTTTGCGGGAGTTCGTTTTAGCAAATCAATTGCGTGAAATTATTTATGTTCGTTCAGGCTTTTCATGTATGCAGTTGTAAGCAACTCTTGTCATTTGAGTAAACTGACCTTTTTCTCGAAATTTTTGCCATCCTTTCTTCCTTTTCTCCATTTTCCAATGTGCAGGATGCTCGCCGGGAACAGACTGAACGGCACAATTCCCCTGTCGATGGGAAACCTTGTAAAGCTTTCTGAATTGTAATTCTCTCCCCTGTCGTTCTCCCTCTTCCTGCACCCAAAGCACTCAAAAATAGAAACCAGTTCAAGAAGGCTGTGAAGCGAAGCTACTGATTAACTCGGAACTACTTTGTTGCTGTCTCACTTCTGGACTCCATTTCGCATTCCCATTTCTTTGCTTATAAAGGAAGGTCCGTGAGAGGGTGTGGCAGAAAGCTGAGTGATAACCACCTCACTGGGAACATTCCCGCAACTTTCGCTAATTTAACAAAGCTGCGGTCTATGTAAGTTTCTGTTTCCTGCCCCCAACCAACTCTGTCTGCTTTGTTCCAAGCGGATCCGTGGGTATCAATTCATCATGTTTTGATCATATAAACATTTTACTAATGGGGACCTGCGAGGCCGTGATGTTTATGGGAATTGCAGAGAACTTAGTGGCAACAATCTCACGGGAAGCATTCCAACATTTTTTGGTGATCTGCCCGACCTTTCAAGCACAATGTAAGCTGCGACCACTAAAGTTGTTGAGTTTTTGAGTCTTCCCTGGTTCACTGAGTGACTGTTTCCTTTCATCTACGCAATTCCGTCAACTGATGGCAGTGCTCAAAGTAAGAATCTCTTTAGCGGCGTTCATACGTTTGCTCTATTCATTTGACTTCGTAATCATTTGTTTAATTTTCCTTGAAGTGCTTCCATTGTTTGTGGGTGTTTTCAGAGATTTAAGCTCCAACCAGCTTACTGGAGAGATACCACCGAACATAGGGAACCTTGCCTCTTTGTCAAATGTGTGAGTGCCGATCAACCCATTCAGTGCATGATTGGGGGAATGCACAAGCTTGTAGTTCCTCAAACCTTCCACAAGGAAAATGCTGAGTCGTTCTGCCTAAAACGGAAGTGGAAAAGTTTGGTGGCTAACCATTCAATTCCGAATGCCGCAGTAACTTATCCAACAATCTGCTCACGGGAGTAATTCCGCAGTCAATTAGCAATATGGAAAGCCTGCTCATCTTGTAAGTATTCGCCATTCCCTTTATGCAAGCGTAGGGGTTTGGATCGAATGTATCTTGCATGGCCAGAGGAGGGCGTGAGAGAGCAAGATTTTAGGAATTTCCAGATTAAACTTTGGCATTCTGAACTTTAAAGGCAGGTCAGGGGTCATAGTGCAGCTCAATATGGTTATTGAACCGTCGAGCCCTTGCCCCTTACGCCAGTCGTTAGGGTGCATGTGATTTCTTTCGATGAATATGGAAAAGCTTTAGGATCAGCGAGAGAGAGAGAGAGAGAGAGAGAGAGAGAGAGAGAGAGAAAGAGAGAGACAGACAGAGAGAGAGTATTGACTGACGATCAAACCTCTCTCTCCACTCCAGCTCGGTTGCGAACAACTACCTGACCGGCAGCCTGGAGCTGAACTTCACCCTCAACGTCCAGAACCTCGACTTCAGCTCCAACTTCTTCTCTGGCCGCCTCCGCGTCCTCGACAACAGCACCGGCGTGGAGATCTGCCCCACCGCCACCAGCGACTACGTCACCTTCTCGAACGGTCTCCGCGGCAACTGCTTCCTCTCCGCCGCCGCCCTCCTCGGCACGTGCCCGCCCGGGCGGCAGCGCGCGCCCGCCGCCTGCGCGCGATTTTGCAACGCCTCCGCGCCGGAGGGCGCGTGCGGGGGGAGGGGGGTCTGCGCGCCCAATGGCGGCGGAGAGGGGGGGGACTCCTGCAGCTGCGAGGAGGGCTATGGGGTCACCGCGGAGGCACCCTTCGAATGCGTGGCCGGTGAGGGAGGGTTGAGAAGGAGAGGGCTAAGGGTTGAGGGGGAAGGGTGGAGGGTGGAGGGTGGAAAGGGTGGAGGGTGGAGGGTTCAGGCGAGTGAGGGTCAGAGGTCGTTGGTCAGGGCTGGGAATGAAAGGATGCAAGTTTTTGGATGTGAGGTGGTCAGGGGTGGGAGCATGAGGGGGTTTTAAGGTGGGGAGAATTCAGAGCTTAGCGCTGGATTGCAGGGTGCAGCAGATTGTGTTGGAAGGGTCTAACTGTAGGGATAGGTTGCGGTTCTTTGCAAGAAATTGACCTGGTTATGCTTCTCTTTATGGCTGTTTGGGGCTGCTGTCATGCAGTTGCGAGCAGTCCCAGTCCGGCACCAATGATGCCTCCGCCGCCTTCTGGTATTTTTTGGCCTGCCCATCTCTCCCGTTTTGCCAGGCGCTTGAGAAACTGCAGAATGTCTCTAGGAAAACTGAGATGAATTAATTAGCCCTCTGTATATGGAACCTGAATTTACCCTTTTTTTATGGACCTGTTTTCAGACGCCATCCTCCCTCCAATAATTGTTATAGCTCCCGCCCCCCTCCGAGGTGTGCACTCTTTTTTCCCAAAAAAAATGTCTACTTTGCAGTTCCATGTACCTCAACCGATCATCTTGTTTGTCCCTGCAAGCTGAATCGAGTCGTGAGTGTCTCTCTGTCGTTGCTAGGGGGCTTTTATATGTTCACATTTGAAGCCATAGAAAGTTGAGGTTTCGAATTTAAGAAAATTCGTAACTTGTGCAGGTTTCACACAATCGCCGCCGTCGTCCAATTCTGCTCTACAAAGTCAACCGAGCGGTAATAGATGCCCCTCCAAGCCCTATTTCTCTCCTCTGCCCTTTTTTGACATTTTTATTTGCAGGCAGAAAGCCAGAAGGGGACCTTCACGGTTTTAAGTAGTGGAACTTGCGAAAGACTAAGAGGCTTTGTTTTTGGCGACGTGTGCAGGATCCCTTATTTTGATGGCAGCTGTGGCTGCCCTCCATGCATGGGCACTTTTTTGCTGAGTCAGACTTCAACCCCCCGCGTATGTCTCCTCTCTGTTCTCACACTGTCCAGCATCGCCCCTCTCTGCCCTTATGCTCTCTCGGTCCCCTCCCTTTATGCTCCCTCTGTGATCTACCTCTGCACTCCCTCTCTGCTCTTCATTTGTCCTCCCTCGGTGCTCTTCTTTTGCGCTCCCTTTGTGCTCTCCATTCACCAGATTTATTCCCATATCCACAATCGATGATGTGTTCCCGGGGAAGCGTGGGAGAGGGGAGGTGAAAACTGGGATGAGGAGGGAGATGGGGTGGAGATGAGGGAGAGGGAGTAGGAGAAGACTCGCCAAATTGCCACAGTTGCCTGTCCTTGTTGTCTGCAGGGTTACACTTTACCAAATACCAAAACCATGGACTCAAAATCTCTTTGGGTCCTATGCTGCAGAGAATGGCGCTATCAGACTACGGCAGATAAAAGGGATTGAAGAAAACGGAGACAATATTTTTTGCAATGAATTTCATCAAGTGCTCTTGGTGATCGGGACCAGATGAAGCAAGGCGAGAGTATGCAAGCCTTATAAATACCCCCACTGTGATATATAACGGTAGGCCTGAGGAGTTTATCCGAAATTGTTGGCTTTAGAATAGATATTGCATTGTTTCAATAGAAAAATAAATGCGCTTTAGCTTCAATTCTTTAGTTTTTAAGAGTCCTGGGCTGGCCTAGAAACTAGAGCTCATATTTTGGCCATAGTTTCACGATCTGCCTGTTGGATCTCAACTTATCAATTGGGCTTAGGGATTCCATTGTAGTATTTATGTCTACAGTTTTATGAATATGTTGCTTAGGGCGTAGCTGGACCGAACAGACATCACCCTTGCAAAGATAATTGGTTTCTTCACCGTCTGTGAAGAATTTTCAGCTTGGATAGATCTTTTTGGATTTGTAGCCTGTTGGCACATCATCGTGGCAATCCTCTCACTTCTCAAAAGGTTCACCTGATTCATATGGCCATTAATATGCACGCCGAAAATCACAATTGTCTCACAAGTAGGCAATTATATTTGTAAAAAATGCAATTGCAATCATGTAATAGTAATGCAACGGAGTTTTCGAACTAAAAATAATAATAAATTCTGAGGAACAATTTGCCGTAAAAAAGATCCAGTGCAGCTCATTTGGATTGCCAGCTCTTCACTAAGTTCGTATCGACTGTACGAAAGAGCGACCACAGATACGTTTAGAAATCGGCTTCAACTCGATTATACAACGTTAAATAGATAACAAAAGGAAAGACATAAGCTTAATTTTTTGAAGATTAGAGGTAGCCCAAAGTCCCCATAGCAACTGACATGTGCTGCCTCCTCCGCCCGTCAGCATTGAAAGAAATTCCTGTAACCAAGCGGTCCAAGAGCAGCATCAATAAAGCCAGGCAAGGCCTCCCGATCAACTGATAGACTACCATAATACTGTGGATAATTCTGCTACCAGAACGTGCGCAGCTTAAAATAAATATGGGGTTGACATGTTTTGAAGTACAGTAGGAAAAATGAAGCTATTGGATGAGGTACGTAATGATGCTTCATACTAACTCCGCCCTCAGTAACTTGACATTGCTTAAAAGTTTGAGAACTCAGCCAAACCAATCCTGGCCAGCCTTCTCATGCAATTCATTCATCTGAAGGTGCCACCTTCATGCGAGAAGCAAGTACTGGCGAAGTGCCTGTTTGGACGAGGTTCAAGGTGGGTTACAATTGCTTACAAGTCAGCAAAAAGTGGGTCTAAACAAACCCAATTGTAGCAAGAATGTTCGGAAAAAGAGTAGATTCTCTGCAAATTGAACCGGCATTCATACATACCTTGTCTTACGTCGACACAAAGTCACTGCAATAAAACTCACTCCTCGAAAAATTCCGTCACAGCTTCCAAGATGTTCTCGTGTTCCTCTCCACTGCCGTCATGCTTGAGATCCTTTATATGTTCCAGCTGCATGAAACCCACAAAAAATCGTCCACAACGACCAAGAAACGCTAATCCATATCCTAAAACTGCATACTTACTCGCGCTTACCACATCATAATTTATGAAAAAAAACCCAAAAGCACACAACATTGGTTCCCTCGTCCCAACCCTCCTCCCCAATTACCTGGTACACCTTCTGCCCGTTGCAGAAGACCTCCACCACATTCCACGCATCCAGCTTCTCCAGCTTCACGAGGAAGCCCCGCTCCTCCAGCCTCTTCACGGTGAGCTCCAGCCGCTTGGAGCCATGCCCGGCTCCACAAAACTCCGGCCCGCAGGACTCCACGTACTTGCCGTACTTGAGCACCACGTTCCCGCCCGTCATGGCTGCCACCTGCCTGAGGGGAGGGGAGAGGCGGGGAGGAGCGGGGAGGAGAGGGGAGGGGAGGGGAGGGGAGGGGAGAGGAGGGGAGGGGGGGAGAGGGGAGGAGATGGGAGGCGAGAGGAGGGAGAGGCGGAGACGGGAGGAGAGGGGAGGCGAGAGGGGAGAGGAGAGGAGAGGAACGAGAGAGGAGGGGAGAAGAGGAGAGGGGAGTGACCAGAGCGCCCGTCCCCCGCCCGCCTCGCACTGAAGGGGGCGCTAGGGGCACGCCGCAGGTCTCCGATTCCAACGTCCAAATCTTTTCCCGCCAATGGCGTGCCGCGGGGCCGGTCCTGCTGACGCGCAGGGAGAGCTTCGTGCAGGTTTCGTGCAAAACGGCAAACGGAAAATTCCTGGGCGGCATCGTTTTGCATTCATTAGGGGAAGTCAGACCTTGACCATCGTTTACGAAATTCCCGAATTCCTTATACTAAAAGTCACTTCTTGAGTGTACGAATTCCGGGTCGGGATCCGCGGCTCCGCCGTACCCAGCCGTACCGAAATGCGTACCTAGCCAATTGCTTAATTCGCCCGACAGGCTTACGAAATTGATTTGGCGATGGTCAAGGTCCGACTCCCCCTATTCGATTCAAAAGCCTGTACGGTACGAGTGCGGGCCCGCACCGAGCAGGGGCGGCACTCGTCGAAGGAGAAGGAAAATGCAATTGAACTCAAAATGTCAAAGTGTTTTGCTTGGTGGTGTTGCGCCTAAGCGTAGTTTTCCGTTCCTAGTTTTTAGGGTTTGTGCTGAGGTCCTTTGCGATCGGTTCCTCGTGGTTCCCCATGCTGCTTTTGTCCATGTACATTTGATGGCCTCGCCATCGTAAGATCAATGCCGCATCCCTTTGCGTTACCAAATGGTCAATAGAGGACATGACTTGGCCAGGCTGCGATGGTTTGACACTCGCATGCATGCATGCATGCCCATGTATGGATGCATGTATGGCACCACACATGTCGCCTCTAGGAGGCATACATCCCCATCCCGTATGTCCATTTCCTACTTTTTGACTCCCATAGTATTTCAGGACTATCCTGATCAAGAAGAAACACACTTTGAAAGGACAGGCAGACCTCCAAAGCATTGCGAAGGACCAGTCAGTCTTCCCATTCTTGGCAGTTGCTCTCTATTCCGTTGGTCCTTTTGCATCCACAATTCCTCATCACGAGAAGAGACCCACGGACCCACAACACTGACGATATATGTTATCTTTTTAGGGTTTTTCAACAGAGGAGGATCACGTCCGCAGCGCATTTTTTCTGGACGAAAGCTTTTGCTGCCCCGTTTGGGGCTCCAAAATCATCAGTTTCCACCTCACACTCTGCTCCCCCTTCTGCCCTCTCTTTGCCTCCCCCCCCTTCGCCTCTCTCTGCTCCGCTTCCGCCGCATCATCGGCAGCCATGGCTGCCTCCGCCTCTGCTTGGGCCCCTTCGTGGGCTTTGATCAACTTTTGGAGGTGGTTCTGTAAATTTTTCGCGACGAGCTCCTGCCCGAAAATTATCAAAGCTTCGAGCAGCTGCCCGGTCTCCTCTTTGCTCCGTCCGGATGGGCCCAAACTGCGGATGTGCTCCACGAGCGCCTTTTCTTCCCCCGGGCTGCTCTCGCCCAAGAAAAAAAAGAAAAAAAAAAAAAAAATGCAAAATGAAAAGCAAATTCTAGCTTCTGACAACAACCACACACGGCAGGAAAAATGAACTCGTTCTCTCTCTGAAAAAACAAGAAAAAATAAATAAATAAAGGGGGGGGGCTTTACCTCCCTGCCCGAACCCTCCCTCCCCCCATCGCCGCTTTGCGGACTGCCTTTCTCGATATCCTCCGGCCGCTCCCTGCCGTGACATTTGTCACGCCGCTTGAAGCTACAGAGGGCGCCCTCGAGCCTCCTCCTCCTCTGCAGCATCTCCGGGCACCTTGGTCAGCTCCATAAAATTTATCGACACTTTGAAATAGTTACTCAAATGGGCCGTTTGACAACCCTCACAATCCTCTCTCTCCCCACTCCCATTCGTTCTCTGTTCCTTTATTTCTTTCCTTCTTTCTTTCTTCCTTCCTTTCTTCCTTTCTTTCTTTCTTTCTTTCTTTCCTTCTTTCTTTCTTTCTTCCTTCCTTTCTTCCTTTCTTTCTTTCTTTCTTTCTTTCTTTCTTTCTTTCTTTCTTTCTTTCTTTCTTTCTTTCTTTCTTCCTTTCTTTCTTTCTTCCTTTTCTTTCTTTCTTCCTTTCTTCCTTCCTTTCTTTCTTTCTTTCTTTCTTCATTTATTTCGTTCTTTCTTTCTTTCTTTCTATCTGCCATTTTCAAGGCGAGAGTCGAACAGCAGAACGTACCCGGAAGTGTATAAACTCATTCCGCTGACGTCACTTCCGACCTCCGACATCAAATCGTCCGCCATTTCCTGCCCCAAAGAATTTCCCTCCTCGACTTTTGCCGCCAATGCACGCCGTCTCTCTCGGACGGCGCGAAACCGAGTCAAATACGAGCCCACCTTTTCCGTTGCTTCTTGAATCTGTGCGAGCTGGAAACCCACAGCCCCAACCTCACATGTCTGTTACTCACTGCTCCGGAAAAAACAGTCTACAATCGGGGGAGCACATTGTCAAAGAAAACCAACCTTTTTCAAGATAGCACTTAAAGCTTACACTCTTACGCCTTCCTAAAGAATAATAAACAGCACCCAAAAACGATCATTTACATCCTCTCTTTATCTCCCTCTCCCTCTCCCTCTCCCTCTCCCTCTCCCTCTCCCTCTCCCTCTCCCTCTCCCTCTCCCACTCCCACTCTCCCCTACCTGCGTCCTCGCTGCCTCCAAAGCAGCAGGCGCCGCAACTCTCTCCACCAGGTCTCCTCTCCCTCTCGCGTCCGCCACTCTCACAGCCTCCAGCCACTCCCCTGCCTCCACGTGGAGCCCCACCCCTCCTTCCACGTCTCCCAAATACTCCACGGCCACTCTCGCCGCCTCTCCCGGCCTCCCCATGGCGGCGAGCTCCTCCCTCACCTCTCCCGCCATCTCTCTCGCTGCCTCTCCCGCCATTCCCAACCTTCCGGCTACCACGAACGCACTCTGCCAGTGACCTCCCGTCTTGTAAGCCGCAAGGGCCCTTTGCAGGAGTCTAGTTTGACCTAATTTATCGGCTCGAGCTCCGGCGCAGTATGCAGCGGCAGCATCTTCAAATCTCTCTTCTTTGAACAAATGCTCTCCCCACTTCTCCATCACTCTTCCTCTCCGTTCTCCTCTCCCCTCCATCACTTCGGCTGCTACTGGAAACAGCCATGGATGACTTTCTAGAAACTCCATGAAGACTGGAAAGTGGTCCGATCCTGCCTCCGCAATGTTCCGAAGAGCACTCTCCCATCTCCCGAGTCTCCGATCTATGGCTGCCTGCATGAGAGGTTTGGGCATCCTCTCGAGTTGTTCCAAAATGGGAACAATTTCTTGAGGGTCCATTTGTGCGCATGATGCTACCATGGCTGCTAAGGGGAGGTCATAGAGTCCCAGGGCAACGTTAAAGACTTTTTCCGGTTCTGCGAGCCACATGAGATGTCTGAGAGAGCTCTCAGCACTCACTCCCCCTTTATTCTCTTCTAGAGATAAGTCATGCTGCTTCACAGTTGTAGTTTCCCCATTGTCAAAGAGAGAAATGTCTCCTTTCTCCGCCCTCAACTCCACATCTCTCGCCAATTTCACTCTGAGCAGCGCATCATCGAGGAGTGGAGGTTCGCTTTTAGCCAAAGTTGTGAGTATGCACTTTTCTCTCTCCAAGGATGGTAGTCTCTCCCTCTCTAATGCCACTCGTATCGAAGCACAAACCCCCTCCACCTTTTTTGAGTCGTTCTCCGTTTCCCTCTCGTCACCATTAGCACATTCTAGGCTTCGTCCTTTACCTTCCTCCTCCTCGTCCTTCTCTACTTCCCCTACAAATGCCGGCAACATGCCTTTATATGCTCCCTCTGTAATATCGATGCTAGTCAAACCGCACACAAGATCAGATATATGCGAAAGATTCTTCACTTGACGAACAAAGAGTTTTGCATTTTTGGCAAAATGTCGCCAGCCTCCATAGTCAATCACAACATTTGGGTCTATTCGATGTCGCCGTACGAGCTTCATAGCCTCCCCATAGTCTAATCTTTGGAGATAGCGAGCAAGGGCTGCAAGCACCAATGTACGCGGATAAATCGTCTCTAAATTTCCCCTCGTGGTTTGCAAGACTACCCCCACATTTCGCTCCCCTAAAGCAGCCACAAGTTTTGCCCTTTTCTCCCACAAGGGCTGTTCCTCCAGCCCACTGCCTTTTAGGGTTTTGGAGGTCTTCAGGGGTTTAGCCTCGTTTCCAGAGACCCTTGAAAGGTCTTCTTCATACTTTTCCAGTGTGAATGCTTCAAGTCTTTTGTGCAAGGGCATGACCCATAGCTTGTTCCCAACAGTTGTATATGCGACATGATGGACAGTTTCAGTCATAGTTTCACTGATATCTGAGTCTAAAGCAGCCATAGAATGGACTGTGAAACTTGTACAATCTCGAACTATCAATTTACCGTCGATGTGAAGCCCTCCCTGTTCTGATAGCCCCACCACTCTCCTCTCAGTAATTCCTTCAATCGCAAAATTAGAGCGAACTGACAGCCATGGACATGGCTGAGGGAAGCAAGCAACTGGGTCTCTGCTTAGGCTCATAGAGGGAGAGGGAGAGGGGGAGGGAGAGGGGGAGGGAGAAGCAGCCATGGCTGCGCCCTCCTCTGCTCCATATCGCACTACTTCCCCAGAAAAAAAGTGAACCAGTGCCCCCCCAATATCAGAGTTCCCCTGCTCCTGCCACTTATCGGTTCTATGAGTTTTCTCTGCTTTGAAGTCCCCAACGATCCGTAAAACGCTCCCTGTAACATCCGTTAACTTCACTACATGGAGCCTGTGCCCTGCTCTCCCATCAACATCGCTCCAACTGACTCTCAACTCCACAAGAACATCTTCCCCTCCTTCGGTATCCACTCGCTTTCCGACCAATAGGAGAGATTCACAGCTCAGCCACGTCAGTTGGCGCACACTGGTTGGATCAAAACCCAACCTTGCTCCCTCATTTTCCTCCAAAAAAATGCTTTTTACAAGCGCACACTCCTCGCCCTCCGCAGTCACAGCTAATCCTAAAATCCCCTCCACGGCTCCTTCATCCCCCCACCCATCTCTCTCTCTACAGCTTACCAAACCGAACCCCCCGTTGGATAACACTGCCGCCAAGACCTCTTTCTCTTGCCTCTCCTCCCTCACATTCGTTCCCTCCTGCAATCCCTCCCTCTCAGCCTTTCCTCCTACTGTAATTGCAATCATCGCTACTGCCTTTACAGGAGCTTCGAACCTCACTATACAGGCAGCCATGGGAGGGGGAATCAGACTCCTTAGCAGTGGAGAAATACGGACACCTGCTCCGTCGATTACAGCGGCAGTGCTTCTCCATGTCACAGCTGTCTCCCATACTAAGTGGACAGTCCGTATAGTTCCATCACAAGTCCATAGCAGGAGGTGTAGGGACTTCTCGGGGTGCCATATTATATGCACGGAGTTCTTTGAATTATAGGGATTGAATCTCCACTCCGCTTTCAAGTACCAATGGTAATTGCAGCGGTGCCAGATCTGCATAGATCAGAAAAAAATTCAGAAAAATCAGGATTGAGTGGTCAAATTCGATGCCATTAATGCAAGTTGCTGACGTAGTAGCCTCTCAGCACATATTTAACGTGCGTTAACGTAAACATTCAGTGTTACCCAGTCCCTTTCCACATATCCTCAGCCCACCTGCACAGCCTGCCACTTCCTGCAGCGCAGGACAACCCCAAGAAGCCCCGAATCCGAATTCCATTCCATCTGCACAACTTCTTCGTCTTCTTCTCCGACCGTTGGTAATGCAAACTCCCCTCTCTTCATCCCATTCCTCTCGTACAGAAGCACCTTCAGGGGACCATTCCGGCCCTGGCCATGGCTCCGCTCTGCCGCTGCAAGCACCGCCCCTGAAGGCTGCCATGAAAGGGCGGAGAAGAGGGAGAACGTTCCCTCAGCGGAGGAGTGCAGCACAGCTCCCTCCCTCTCCCATATTTGAACCTTTGCCTCCCCGTTTCCCCCAGGACTAAGTGTTGCAAAGAACTTCGCGTCTCCTCGCCAACTGATTCGCACGTCTTCATGACTGCAGCACTGAATCAACATGTGGAACAAAGAGTGCAAAACTTCAGCCATTTCTTTTTCACGTCACCATGGACTCGAACCAGAAAACCACCAAACACTAAAATTCACCTATGCTTCACCTCCTCACAGTCACAGCCTCCCACCTTCTCTCCTGCAGAAGCCGCTCTCTCCTCCGGAGCTATCTCCACCTCCGCCAAAACCTCCCAGTCTGCAGTCATGAGCAGCAGCTTTCCCTCTCCCGTTACGAGCGCTACGATTTCGCCATCGGGTGAAGCAGCCATGGCTGCCAAGCCTCCCTGCACCGTTCCCACTGACGAAACCTCTCGAGAGTTCACACTCAACAGAAGAAGCTCCCCCTCCGCCATGGCTATGAGCACGCCCTCATGCTCCAGAAGGTACTCCATGGCCACCACATGCTGCGGCCATGGCAGCACTCCCTGCTCGACGAGGGAGAGCTCCAGAAACACCTGCACAGAAGAAAAAAGTGGCATGGTTTCAGTTTTAGGGCGTCTAGGGTTGCAGCGATTAAGTGAAACCTAGAAGTGAAGCGTCCTTAGGCCGTAGGATTAGGGTTGAGTTTTTATTTTGGATTAGGTGAAGGGTGTGCAGGCAAAATCAAAGTTCAAAACCCCAAAAACTAAGCCTTTATAGAGAAATGTCATGCACAGACACTAAGTTTTAGGCAAACAAAAGGGTCCAAGAGCAACTATCTCGATATAATAAGTAAAGTAGCACATCATTAGGTCATGGAAAAACCTTTAACGACCTTAACGAATAGTCTTATCGGACTTCTGACACCTACAAACCTCAAGACCCTAGAATCTTGAAAACCCGAAACCCGCAACAAACTGCTTAAAGTTGAGAATGTGCAAGTGCATAAAAGACTTTGCAACAGGCGACGCTTCTTCTGACTTGGATTGCTGACTTTAACTCTGACACTTGAAGACTTTCTACGTTCTAAAATCAGGATTTGTTTTTTTTCCTTTTGCGAATGCATAGCAACAGTATCGGCGGCTGCACACATGATTCCTCTGTGGTTATGTTTCGATCTGTAGAATTCAGAATTTTGAAAATTAATTTAGTTGAAATTTTCAGGGTCCTTGAGGGTTCACAAATAGGCCCACAATACATACATATACTAGATTTGTAATGCATATATTTTCAACCTTAATGCAAGAAACCTGATGCTTGCTTTTCAAATATAAGGGAAAGGAAAAATCCCTTCCTTCATCAGTTCTGCTTGAACTCGAAAACTTAAGAATAAGAAGTATAAGGTAAGTATAATATTTAAATAAAATACTAATCCGGTACTGAAATAGAGAGGGAGTACAGAAAAATAAAGGTGAATGGTCCTATGGCAAAGACCTCATTGCCGTTAAACTGATGCACGCCGTAAATTACGCACGTGTCCGTCGCCATGTAAACCGCCTCCTCTTCAGGAACCACTGCCATGGCGACCGCCCTCTCGCAGCCGCTCTCCGCCTCTCCATTCTCGCCATCCTGCTCCGTGAAGCGGATGCTGCTCCCTGGCCTTGGCGCCAATGGGGCGGCGGTGGAGCGGTCGAGTATGGTGACGAGGTTGTTCATGGCGGATAGACCAAGGGCACATAGGAACTGCGTCCTGCGCTGGAAGAGAGCGGGAGTGGGATGGAGGGAGGGAAGGAGGGAGACGGAGAGGGTGAGGAAGAGGGAGGGATTGTGATTTGTGAGAGGCGCAGTGTGACAGCGTTCAAAATTTCCCCGCTGGGCCCTGTTGCTGAACTGTACCCTGCCGTACGGTATAACCCTAAAGAACTGATCCCTCCCTCGGCTAGCTACAGCGCAGGGTAGAGGCGGGTAGGGACTCCCGCCATGGCGGAAGCCCTAGGGCGGGGGCTGCCCGCGACTACCTCACAGGGGTGGGCATGGACCGCATCCAACAGCACGAGATGGAGCTGGGCGCATGCCTACCTCTATCGGAGTCTCAATCAGGTTCTGGCGTCCGCGTCTACGAGTGCATGCGCTCCATTCTCCGTTGTGCGTTAAGAAATTTACATTTTGCATTCCGAAGGAAAACGCAGAATGAAATGCATTGTGCAGACTACAGAGTACAGAGGGCTCAAACGCGGGATGTGGACATGACACTTCATTGCCGAGTGGCGGCAGACCTTGTGCTCAATTGGTTGCGACGCGGCAACGGTGATACATCTTGCTCCCATGCTTTGCACGTCAGATAATTTAAAATCTCAAGAGATGGTACTTTAAAGGATTTACCAGCGATGCCAAGAACGCAAATTATGATAAATAAACATCAGCGCTACTCGACTGACAGATAGCAGCTCGCATACTCAAATGGCCATGCTTGCTTGTAACGTATTCCCTCCCTCCCCAGCCCTTGCCCCGTTCCACCGTCCACAGAGTTGGTTGATTTCTCAGTAGTAGCGCATCCAGCCCGGCAGGCCCCGCGGGACGATTTCCGGCACGTCTTCGGCGAGGCGCTTCCAGAGGTAGAGGCGGGGCAGGCCCTGGTAGAGGAGGCGGCCCAGCGTCTGCGCGTGGAAGGGCATGGCCCACCGCAGGCACCGCAGGAACCGCACGCGCTGCGGATGCCGCTCGAGGCTCACCATGATGAACGGCAGCAGCTGCACACAGGCACAGGCACGGGCTGGGATGAGAGCATGCCATACTATGCATGGCAAACAAGCGCCTGCTTTGGGTGGAACGAGAGAGCGCATGGCTTTCCGGATTCAAGCAGTAGAATAGGGAAATGAAGAGTAAGGCCAGTCTGTATGGTGGAAGTAGGATGATGTCCAGTGTCCAGTGTGGGTCCTGGTTGTTGGCAGGATAAGCGGATGGGGTGTTTACTCCATCCTCAAACTTGTGCAGGTTGCAGTGTGCCAGACAAATTTTATGGAGCTCGGAATGCTTGTCAGTAGCTGCATGTAGCCGTATGACGAGAAACGCCCCCCAATCACTTTTCACCAGAAAAGAGCTTGAACGAGTAACTTGCATCATCATAATTCTCCCCGGTTGTTGGAATAGCAGATTCCCAACAGGAGACAACGGCTTACCTCTGCCCATAACGCCATTGGTGTGGTCTCCCAAATGCGTCGCGTCGACTCTTTATGGATTCGAATGGGGATAAACTTTCTGCCAATGTGGTTCAAGTGATCCTCCTCCCTCCGTAGATGCCCTCTCAGATCATCCACAAAGGCCGTAACAGCCGCCTGCAATGGCACTCTTCACACCCGTGTATCAATAAGAAACCCATATTCCAGTTCACCTCCATGTCCAACATAATCACTGCTATATCAGCTGCAATGTAAAAATCTCTGGGATTTCTTCTTCCAAAGCAAAGTGCAGCCTTGGACAAGATACACAATGCCTAATTCCTCTTTAATCCCACAGTTCGGCACAAACCTGCACAGATGCAGCAGCTGCAGCCTTCTGCTCACCCCCTTTAGCACTCGTGAAAGCTTGAATGGATGAAGTCACTGCAGTTGCCACCTCGTCACCGTGCATGTGCTCTTCGTGTGCGAACGCCGTAGCGCCCGGGAAGTAACTGTCAAAGAGCGGATACTGCGCAGCTTCTTCATGCTTTGAATGCTCTCCAAGTAACAGCATGATCTTGCTGAATTGCGTCTCAACCGCCCTGGAGAGAAGGGGAAAACCACCAAGGTATGGTGTAAGGCCGCAAGATGACGTCCAATTAATGAAAAAGAATCAGCATGAACAAACGTATGAGCCGTTAGACCAGCCACTGACGACCGCTATCACTTGCAGTTGTGATGTTCAATGGAAGATTGAATCAGAATCCTCGAAGCAAGCCCCATATTAGGAGCAAAGATTGAAACCATTGCGTACAGACCCATTGCAGTTTAAGGACAGAAAATAACCGTCAATATTATTTGGGAGACTAAGGTAGGTGAGTGTTCATTTGGGCAGGCTAAAGAAGAAACGAAGTGACATACAAATAGAACAACTCAGACAGGACGGGGATTATACAGCAACTGGTAAATCGACTGAGCAAGAAGAAATTTACAAAAGGCGAGAACACTTGCCTTAAATTAGGTCCACTTGGGGCTTCCACAAGGTTTTGGCACTGCTTTTGCAGCTTACCCATTGCTCCTCGAAGGGCCTCGTGGATAAGCTGAAAGACACGCACATGAAACGGCAAACAGTGGCATTGATACACTTAAAAGTTGTGATGGGAAGCCTTTGGTTTAAATGCTTTCTCCACAGGAATGCTCCCACTGATGCATTAACCTCACCTTCACGAATGTTATGGGGCCCCATTTGTCTTCCGGCACAAACACTTTGTAATTGACGAGCAAGCTTAGAGTCTGCATGGTCGCGATGAAGGCTGCCCAATTTACTGCGACCATTGCTGCATACATCAGAGCCTGGAGGCAAACACAGAAGGGACTCCGGTTAGCGCTGCTGATAACCTTCCATGTGCAGGGGCATTAAGCTGCAATCTTTCCGGCTGCCTAGGCAACTGAGCTATGGGTAGGATCCCATCATGCAGGAGGAAAGCGTGCAATTAAATGGCAGTCTGCTGTTCTCACCTTCGTCGAGCTGCTGTTGATGAACTGATGGTAGAATTGGGAGATGAAGGCGACAGTGGCAAGAGGGAATACGTAACCCCATGAATACATATCAAACCGAGTCTGGACATTGCAAGAGGACATGACATGTTAACAGACATTGAAGAAACCAGTGTCCCACAAGGAAGGAAAGTGAAGGATTTCGCAAGCAAGAGATTCAACAGAGGGCCGACTTCAGTTGTCCTGACGGAGGACAAATCTTGCAGCTAATTTTCTGATGCATTGAAGAGCCGATTGATTCTTTGTTCAAGTTGTGCCTCCCGCAAGGAGCCCAACCAGAAAACATGAGTTCTCTGATATTGAGATAAGGGAATGCGACTCATACTGCCCAGAAGTAGCTCTGCAGGCCGAGCGAGAGCATCACAAGAACGAAGCCCCATGTGCAGTAGAAGCAGAAGCGGCTGAAGTTATCAAATCCCGCAAATGCAAGTGTGCTGCCGTCGGGTGAAACAGATGCTTGAGTGAGGGCCATCCAGCTCAAGCCCGCCATGGCAGGGGCTGCCACGTAAAGGAATATTGCAGAGCGGAGCTTGTCTTGGGGCTTCTCCTCTGCAGGGGATAACGCAGAGAAAGTACTTCATATCTCGAGATCATACAAGATCATACTCAAAAACATCCCACACGAAGTCAATAGACAGAAGTCGTAACAATGTTTCTTATCTACTTTAGCAGATACTCGATGACCCTTGAGCCATTTTGAACCCTTACGACTCGATAATGTCGTCGATCTTATGTCAATAGATTGCCCTTACCAGTAACGATGCGGAGAATGTCAATGGCTGCGAGAACAGGCCACATGAACAAAGCTGACGAGAACCAAAGCCAACCCACTTCCTGATACTGAAGGAAATTGGAGGTGGGTCCGTGAACCCATGGGGCTACAAAGGCGGCGACGAAGTTTCCCAGTAAAGGCATCATCCAGCCACTGTTGACGAACTCGATATAGAGAGGATTCTTCACCAGGTAGGAGGTCATAAGGACTGCTTGCAACATCTGAACCGGTGCAGCAATCCACTGCAGTCAAAGAAAGGGCAAGGGTCAGCAAGGGAGCAACCCTCTGCTTGAAAGTTTATCTTCTATCTTGTTCAGTTTCAGAAAAGCAGACTGCTAACGAAATAGTATGTCCTGGAGACCTTGAGTAAACGGAATTTACTACACAACGACGTATGCCAGACTTGCATCTGTGCAACATGGGAGATGAATTTCTAATTGTTTCGATTGCAGCAGACATGTGTTGAATCAGCAAGAACTCACAAATAGGACTTGGCAAAGTCGCCACTTGTCGTCACGTGCAGCAATGTATGCAAAGAGCAAGATGGTAACAGGAATTGTGGAAAAGAAGCTGCGTTTTCCTGTTCCCCCAAAAACATACAAACTTCGGAACACGGTCAAAACAAGTGTGCCGAATGACTTCCTCACTAAAAGAAAATCGTGGCGAGCGAATGCTAGTGGTTCGTAGGTGGCCAGCGAGGCTGCCCCTCAATCGCAAGCATGCATCACCTGGATGCTGCCACTCCTTTGCAACTTTTTTGGGATAAAGAGCGGTCCGAACAATGTACAGGAGCAAGAATGCTCCGAATATGACTCCTGAAAAAATGGCAACTCCCTTCCAAAGGCCCGAAGGCGTGCCCAGTGCACTGTCTGCTTCTAACCTGCTCCCTCCCCACAGAGGTAGACAAAAGGCTCTGAGTAGTGATTCATTTCGGGTAATGCTCGAGAGCTACTATCACTGCTGCTATTGTGAGTTCTGTCCATACTAACAGAACATGTTCATGTTCATGTTCTGTTCTGTACATAGTTCTGTTCATAGCAACCGCCGTTTGATTAGTTTTGAATAGTGCCACAACTCGGCAAAAACGCCTCATTAATTAATTGCATTGAACACAACATGTCGTGTTGTAACTATTCTGTATACCAGTTACATTGTATGGCGATTCTTGAAACTTTCTGCGATTTGTCTAGAGGATAGAGCAGAATGTAGGATGAACTATTCGATACAAAAAGGTGACTATTGCAAGAGAGGTGGTCCGTCAGTTTGAGACCTTACCACACAAGAGCGACACTTGCGAGTGACATTGGCATGGAAAAGTACGTGATCTGCATGTGCCTCACAACTGCGACGCAAAACAGCACACACCCATGCGGGCAGCATCAGCTCGCCAGGTCTACAACCGTACAACGGTAGTTGATGAGGAAACCATTGCTTTTTCCTTCACTACAATTGACATCCAATTCCGTGCTCCTTTGAAAATGGGGCTTAAATCACAGTCGGCACAGACAAAACCCAAACTCGAGCTCTGCTGACCGTGAAAGTCGTCTCGCGTATATTCGTCAGTTTTTATCTTGTAGTGAAGAGCGGCCGCTCGCCGCTCCTCTGGAACATTATTTGCGAATTCCACTTCCTGCAGGCACGGCCAAAGCTTCCCCCATAAGTAAGCCACCCCCGGGAGTGGGAAAAACAAGCTTGCTCTCTTTCATCCAATCATGCATCATTATACACCAACTGTCAGCAAGCCATGTCAAGCCATGCGTCAAATGACCCCCACGAGGTATCCAAGGTACGAGTTTACCATGGGCTTCTCGAACTTTGGGTGTGTGTCCGCCCACTCGAGTAAAGTCTTCGCATCCTTAATGGCATCATGTGCTTCGTCCTTGACTTCGGGAGTGACCAAACCAAACTTAATGAAATATCCAAACATCCAACAGGCTACGCAAAAATCGAGAAATCCCTGCAACGCGGAAGCACCTGCAAGTGGGGGACAAGAAGGATGTGGTGAATGGGCGGGCTGCCCTGCAGCAGGAGGAGGACAATGATTCATCTCGTAGGTATGCTGTGGTATACGAGTCAGTGCGACTTGCAGAAATTGCAGCAACGACTTTAGAAGAAACATGACGAAACAAAAAAAACTGAGCACACAGAAATGCAGAGCATCACACTATTCTGGTTTCAGTTCTGTCGGAGGGGTTGCAGCAAGCATACCGAAAAGCATTGCCAATACTACTGCACCCGCAATGTTTGATTCCAAGAAGAAAAGAATCATTGCCAAAGCCGAAAAGATAACCCCGCAGAATTGGGCGAACTGCATGCATCAAGCCACCATCGGATTAGACGCAATACTATCACCATGAAACAGATTCCTGGCAGAAATCACCGGGTCAATTGCGACAAAGAAACTGAAAGCCTGACAGATGTCCTAATGGCGACCTTGCAGACCCTTCTCCTACGCCACGTGGTGTCCAACTTAAGCTTTTCAGGTTCAGCAAAACGTGAAAATACTTTTCACCTGCAGTGGCGCTCCATCACTTAGCTTCCGGGGGATGAAGTTTCCAGCGAGTATAGACATAGATCCAAAAATGGACATGCTGCCACCGAAGCAAAAGCTGCAGTCACAAACAGCAAACACATGAGGAGCAGCTTGTGCGTTTGCTGATTGCAAGGGTACACTGTGCCTTACTGCCCATCACCACCTGCTTTGTACCATATGTGCTCCATAACGCCCTGAGAAGCTCACAAGAGAGGTCAACAAGAAGGCCTACCGCGCAACAAAGTCACCCGCCATGCCTGCGATAATCCAATGCATAGAGCGATGGTTTCTGAAGATGATGCCGAAAACGCACAAGATGGAGACTGCACACGCACGACTTGACCAGCTTAGCGCTTATTTCACCACAAAAAAATAAAAACGTCCACACGCCGCAGAGTGCATTCGTAAACCTGTGAGCATCCTCCGCCGATGACGCGTCAATTCAGCCTATCTCACGGAGAGAGTCCAAACAGAATAATGGAAGAACTGCAAATTGCAGCAACTCACTTTAGTGATGCGGCACTAGCAACAGTGCCTGAACCACAACTTGGCACGAAAGTCCAGCCAAATGGAGCTATGGATGCACGAAAACGGCTTGACTTTGATCTCATTGAAACAGAATAACATGTGGAGTACGAACAGCTATCATCACTGAAAAGTCGAATGCAGACGCAACGGACAATACAAAAGCTACGCCATAAAGGAAAAGAAACAGACCGTGCACGAGTGTGTTCCAATGTAAAAAAAAAAAATTATATATATATGACGAAATGGATGGAAATTGCTGTAAGAAACCAAACAATTTTAGCCTGCCGATGAAATTATGCAATTTATAAGGAAAAAAGAAACGGGAAATGAGACCAAAAAACGAGGCTGAAGCAGGGTTGAAGCTCGTCACGCTCTTCAAATGTATACATATGGAAGACCCGCTCACCAAGAACAGCTCCGACGCGGTTCTGGTTCTTATCTGCCACTATTGGAAACCAGAGAACCGGGAAAATGGAGCCAATCTTCATTCCACGCGAGGGCGGATAAGCGATGTACTTTTCCTGGTCGCCATAGAGGCCTGGCGCCGCATTCGCAACCTTTGCCGAAGTCTTCCCTCCTGCGTTGGACCGCACATCAAGCAAGCAAGCAGGGCGCATCACCATAAGCTTTCCACAGGAAGACCTCCCTCCTTGCTGCCAGCAAAAATACCTTCCAATAGCAGCGAGCGAATATTCCTGCAAGGCCACTGCCAAGATGACCACGGCCACCATCCCATGCAACCAAACTCTTCCAACCAGCCCTCCCTCCCTCTGCTCACTCTCTCCAATCGCGGCACTACCTTTCCCCATCTCTACGTCTCCTTCTCCCGCAGGCGCCCCCCCCTCCATGAAGCCTCCCTCCGCCATGGCCTGCAGGCTGCAGCGCCCTCCTGCACCCAAAGCTCAAAGCAGCGACCAACAAATGGGCAGCTGGAGGCTCCACCCTTCCAACTCGCGGGCGGTAGGCCGGCGTGGCCACAATACGTCGCCAAGTAAGCATCCCGTTTGAAATGGAGGTTTGTTATTGGAACACGTCATTCAATCCATGCTGACTAGGCTCCAGCTCGACCGCCTGCGCGACTCTCCGCGAAGCTGCGAGCTGACGCGCGGGTCACGACAAAAGCCAGCCTTCCGGGGACCAGTCACGAAGGCTAAACGACAAGCCGTACGTCGACCCAGCGCCGGCCAGAACTGGCCAGCTAGAAACACGACAAACCTCCCCGCCCCGGCGTCCCCGCCTCCGGCCGCCCGAGCCTCGAGAGGCGACACCACACGTGTGGAATGATTACTGTTCGCGCGCACCCAGGGAGTGTTCGTACAGCACGGCGGGCGGGGACATTTAACTCCGCACATGCGGCCTCGGCCGCGGGGGGACTTCTTAACGACAAGCGGGCAGTCTTGTTTTGTCGTTTTCCGTGGTATTCGCGGGTGCGGTCTCGAACGCGGTTGGGCGACACGACCGGCGAACTTTTGACCGTGCATTCATTGACTTTGGACTTCTTGACTCATAGACTCTGTGTGAGTCACAGCTGAGGTTGAAGTCCTCTCTCTCCCTCTCTCACAGGAGGGAGGGAAGGGAGGGGAGAGGGAGGGGAGGGGAGGGGGAGGGGAAGGGGAAGGGGAGAGGGAGGGGAGGGGAGGGGAGGGGGAGGGGGAGGGGGAGGGGAAGGGGAGGGAGGGAGGGAAGGGAGGGGAGAGGGAGGGAGGGAGGGAGGGAGGGAGGGAGGGAGGGAGGGAGGGAGGGAGGGAGTGGGAGGGAGGGAGGGAGGGAAGGACAACCCCCAGAAAGACACGGAGCCGCCAACACTGGTCCATCCAAGCACGAGGTAGCACAGCTACAACCTGTCACTTTCATCAGTCGAATGTGTACTGAAAAGAAAAGAAATGCGCAGTGTCGTGTCACAGTATACGGACAGTGCACGTGGGCAATACTCCCCACGGCGACCTCTTAGTGTTTGTACGTCTCCACCCCACCCACACATTGTTGTCAGTGGCGTCTACGGCAAAAAAAGTGGGTCTGACGAGACACAGGGAACATGCCGACATGATATTCCAAGTCAGCGGGGGCAAATTGTCAACGAAAGACTCTCGCATGGTGATGAAAATATGGAAATCAAACACTAGCCATTCTCCCTAAGCCTCCTAAACGTCACCCATCTCGGTAGTGAAATTTTTAGTTCCATGGAACGACACCAAACATGAGGTGATAGGAGAAAGAAAAAAAAATACATAAATAGGGAGAAACATCCAACAGAGCAACTGCGTTAATACCACTATCACCTTTCTGCTCTATGCACTTTAAAAAAATTACCTCTAACCATTGCATAGAGTAATACCTTTAGATGTAGACGGAATAAGCCAATTCAAAGACGCTACTTCTTCCTTACCCTCTGCTTTTTATTCGGACGGCGCTTCCACAACTTTCTACTTGTAAGTATGATATGGGTTCCTCCATTCCTCCGTTTTGCTGGGAGAGCAGCAAACCTGGAGGAGCCCCACACAAAAAAAGTATCGTATTGGCCTACTATGAACATCTACTTGCTGCTCACTACCTCTACGTCTCCCTCTCCTTCTCTGCTTCCCTCTTCCAGAGTCTCCCTCTGCCCCTCTCCCTCTCCCTTCCCCCTTCCCTCTCCCTCCCCGTCTCCCTCGCTTCACCAGATTTTGATGACTACCCTGAATCCCGATAGTTATAAGCAACCCAAACCCTAAATAAATAAATAAAAAAACCAGTTTCATCCCTGCACTACCCACCCGTCTAATTATACGGTGAAAAATCCATTTATTTTCGATTAGTCGTAATCAAGCGACAAAGAAGGTGTTCGCGCTTCGTCATCGTCCCATTCAAGCTCTTCTTCTTGCTCCATGGACGGCTCCCTTTCCGGCTCCGGCGTAGTGAACTTCACGGGAACTTCAAGGTCGGGAGGGAGCTGCACAAGTATCCCAGATAAACCACAATCAATCACTATCCAATCTTCAGTTATTACTTGTATATTTACTTCTTATTTATACGCAATCAGTCACCTTTTAGAACACCACAGCGAAGATTTCAGAACACTTACACGAGAGCGGATGAGGGCCCAATGGATGTCTTCGAAGAACGAGTGCTCTTTGATCTCATTTGCTCCACGAACTGCTCCAAGTCTTTTTTGGGGGTCCCTCTCTAACAAGGCCTGTATCATCTGCTTTGCCGCTGTACTCACCTGCATCCCAATCCATACATATTGAACACCAAACTTAAATACAATCATTACTTTTCCCTTTTCCAAGTTCTCACATTGCTGAAGTTTATTCATGTTGGATGTCTCCCTGCACCCATACAACACGATAGACTATTTTCGAGCATTATAGGGTTGCCAGGGGTGTCAATGTACCGGTGGGTTTGCTGGAAATGTGAGATCCTTCATCAATACGTTTGTAAACGTCCGTTGTCTGTTACGGCCACGGAACGGTGTGCGCCCATATAACATCTCGTAGACAAAGATACCTGCACAGCCGGAAGCCGAGACCCTTTCTTCCTTCAATAACTGAGTCCTACCACGAAGCAAATGGCAATCTATCAAGTCATTGCTTGCTTTCATGAATGTACAGACTTAATCGTAGAGTTCATCTATGTCAACAACGCCGTAACTGCTACATTTCCTGCTTCCCCTCCTACTATTGCAGAGTGTGGGAGAGAGGCAATGTCCGTACCAAAAGCCCACCAGTCCACCTGACTGCCATGGCCGGTCCCACTAATGATTTCAGGCGCTATGTACTCCTCCGTCCCAACAAAGGAATTGCTGCTTCCCGACGGCTCTGCAATGAACTGCGGTCGCATCTCCTCGTCCTCCTTCTTCCGCCGCCTTCTATTTGTGCCTGCCTTCACTAGCTGCAGGTCCAACCCATGTTGAAGTTCAGAACTAATCCCAACAGCCTACCATCCCTAAAGATTTGGAAACTCGAACAGCTTCCCCAGCCTCAATAAACCTCTCTCGTGTGCTCCCTCTCTCTTTCTCTCTCTCTCTCTCTCGATGCGTCTTCTATCTCTCTATCTCTCTTTGTCTCTCACCTGTGGGACGGTCTCTGAGAGGAAGGAGAGGTCGAAGTCAGTGAGCAGCAGGTGGCCACTCTCTGTGACGAGGATGTTTTCTGGTTTAAGATCGCGGTAGACCACTCCATGGCAATGCAGATACTCCAAAGCCACCAACACCTCGGCAGCATAAAACCTGCGATAGCAGCAGATTCATACTTTTCAGGAGACGAAGGATTCAGAATTTCGACATTTCAGTTTGCTTGCTTTATGGACATACTTCTTCAAATACATCCTCTCCCTACAGGTCTGCCAAATTGAAGTGAGCGGATAGTAGGAGAGGGGCTCTACCTCGCCACTTGTTCAGAAAATCGTTTCTGAGGCTGCCTCTCCAACAGCAGGTAGAGCTCTCCTCCGGGACAAAACTCCGTAATAAGACACACGTGTGTACTCGTCTGCAAGCACACTCAGCGCCTTCATGGACCACGTCAAACCTAACAGCACAATTTCCTGGTTTAGACCTATATTTGAGTAAAATTTCAGTTCCTTAAAATGATGATGCAAAAAAGGCATTTTCCACCTTCGTAACACCCCACAGGCACCTCTTATCGTCACGCAACTTACACAGGAAACTATAAAAATTTAAAAATTTGAAACTGAATTGCACCACTTTTCCCTGAACACCTTTCTACTCTCACCTGGAAAGAAGCATACAAAGTCGGAAGGAAAGGGTGATCCGTGAGAGACAACACTTCCCGTTCCGTTCGAGCTCTGTGAACCTGTTTTCCGTCACACGGCATCCCCACCCTCGTTCTTCACTTCTCATCCCTCCATCCCTTACTCCCTTTCCTCCTCCCTCTCCCCTTGATCCTCCTGTTCTCTTTACAGTCGCGTTCTCTACTGGCAAACAAAATTCCGCTAAAGCTTTGGAATTCCGAGATAAGATTCTGTGTATGAAAAGGTGAAATTCCTTTACCTTGTTGCGATTTATCATCACTTCTTTGTCCATCGCCTTCATAGCAAATAGCTTCCCTGTCTCCTTCAATTCCACCAGATGCACACTTCCAGTATCTCCGCATCCAAGAGGTTTAATTGGCCGAAAATGCTTCAATCCCAGCCGTCCGTCTCGATCACGAATCTGCCATGATCAACCGATCCACTTTACTTTCATTTTTCGGCCGCGACTATTTACTCTTCTTCCCTTTTCATCAGATTTGTATTTTTATTCTATTTAACGACTCGTTCCGTTTCGTTTCCGTGATGCTTTCTATCACAATTTCGGATCCGGTATTCCATGGTCCCCAGTTTTTTTTCAATTAAAAAATGCTTTCTCACCTTCAGAATTGCATCCCAATTTGGGTCCTGCGCCTTGTGGGGTTTTGGGTTGACTGGTTTGGAATGAAGAGCCCATATATCCTCCTTTTCCTGGAAAGCGTCCTCCTCTCAATTTTAGAAATTAACTCCAAAAACTAAGCTTCCTGAAATACAACAATCTTCAAAAACTCTGTTCTGTTGATCCGATCTTTCATAAACATTGATCTGCTGTTGAGTTGACATCGTTTTTCAAGTTCATGCTGGGTCAGTCCCAAGAGCGAGTTGTTCCCTTACCACATGTGGATCCGGCAACTCTCGCAAACCCAGATCAACATTATCGGCTGTATTCTTCACCTGCAGATTCCACACGAGGTTATCAGACTTCGACTTCACCAAAATCAACCTCAAAACGAAACGTTTCACAAGGGGTGTACAAAGATAAATAAGCATTACATTGTTCTTAACTTAACACCTCAATTGTGTATAAGTAGAGAAAAATGTTTTCTTCTGAGCGAAATACCTGCTCTGCCCCCTCTTTCGCCGTGCTTTCTGATAGCCTCTCCTTCCGAGGCTCCACATACATACTCGCATCTAGCTGAACCCCAATGAAATATTGCAATTCTCCCTGCACGCCCAAAAAATTCCCATGATATTCCATCAAGACCCATGCTCAGACTTTTACCGGCGATGAAATGACAGGTATTACGTGGTCACACTGATCATTATTAATTCATGTGCTTGGCCTGTGATTATCACCTGTTTGTCGCGTACCGACTGAAGGTGAAAAAGATTCCAGAAGGGTTTTCCTGCAAGTTTCATCAGAACCCACAAGGGTTAGTTGACTGAGAATGACTAGACTTTTTCGAAGCTCTCGACGAGAGGTCAGTAAAAATCATGTCAGGTTAGTGGTCACGAGAGGTCAGTGAAAATTCTGATTTGAATGTAAATGTCATTTGTACCCCATTTGGAGTGCTATTTTATTTTTGAAGTAATTACCACTCTTAGTGTAGTTGAGAAGCTGCACTGTCACGTCTTCTTGATTGCGAATCGCATCGCGGATCTTCTGCACCGTCTCTTGGTCTGTATCCTTTCCTTGCAAAAATCTGCAATTTGGTTAACAAGGAAAATGTTTCAGCAGTGCGAGAGGTTTAAACTCTAATTCAATTAAGGTGTGCGGATTCGTGCAGGGCCATGTAGACTGCAAGAGGAATCGGGCCGGAGAGGGAGCGAGAGAGAGGAGGAAAGATAAAGAGAGGGTGAGAGAAGGCAGGGGGGAGAAGAGAGGTAGAGAGAAAGATAAGAGATAGAAAAAGGAAAAGTGAGAGGGAGAGAGAAGGCGGGGGGGAAGAGAGGTAGAGAGAAAGATAAGAGATAGAAAAAGGAAGAGTGTGAGAGAGAGAGAGAGCGCGAGAGAGAAAATGGGCATTAAAAGCCAGGAAAAAGTTGAAATACAGCAATAGCATGAGCAGTTTGATATTCGTTCCATTTTTTTAATTTTTGCACCTTCAAATCGGTTCAATCCCACTCCCACCAACCCCTTCACCTGCAATTGCGGCCCAGCACTTCCTCGCGAGAGTACTCGGTCAACTCCAAAAAATCATCGGAAGCAAAAATCTGTCCCACCGCATACCGTGTTACTGTTCCATCCAAATTCCTTGTCCTAAGCAAAGAGAAGCAGAAGGGAAAGTGGGCTTCACACTCGACCTCTCCTCTCCTAACAGAGAAGATTTGCGTGCGACTTTCAATCCTTTCTGCCCTCCCCCTCAAACCAGGAGTAGAGGTTCAGTCCCTTACAATGGGATTTTCTGGTAATCGCGGATCTGTAATAACGAAATTCTTCTGAATCCGCTCCAAAGTCGTTGCCAAGTCCAACCCTCTCCTGATCTTCCGCTCGCCTCCCGTTTCAAAGCTGTCTCTCACCTCCTCCTTCGCCTCCTCCTCCACTTCAGCCTCTCCCTCCACGTCCAAAAGATTCGTTCTCTCCACTGCCTGTGAGTCGTCTATCTTGCCATTCACCCTGCCGACCGACAAAAAAAACATTATTCGACTGTCGAAATACCCGCTTCTACAACAACACCTTTAATAAGAGCACAAAAAGTGAAGAAAAATGCGAACAGCTCTGACAAGACTGCATCTTACCCTAAGAGGTTTACAAAACCGGACGTTCTCCTCCCTCTCTTCAGCTTTGCCGCTGCATCCTCTTCCCCATCCTCCTGCTTCTTAGGGGGAGCAGAAATAGACTGTTGCCTCACAACTGGGGGCGCCATGGCCGCTTTTTGGAACACAGTTTCCGGCCGCTTTACAGCATGTACCAACTCAGCAACTGTCGATTCTGCTTCCTCCTTTTGCCTCGCTGAATGCCCCAAATAAGCCCCTCAAGAAAAAGAGTCACATCTTTACTGTTTTACGCTCCGATTTCTCCTTCTTTTGGAGGGTTCTTCAGGCTTGTTTATAGATGAGTGGGAGCTTTAAAAATAAGAGGTTTACCCTGAAAAATGTATGCATTTGCTTAAGCTCCGACCGCGCTCATACGGTACAGAGGTAATGGAAAAAAGTATACCATCATAGCGAATGAGAGAAACCGGAAGGTCGTTAGGGCGCTTGGCATCCTCCGCCTTCCCTTCCGTGTACTTTGTCACCTCTACCTGCATTCTGCCTCCTCAAAACGCAACCCAACCCCCTCCATTTACCAGTTCAGTTCTTGAAGAAAGCAGCCCCTAGCTGTATTCCTCTTTCGAATTAGGCGCTCTTCCTACAGGGATAGTAGTGCATAGCCAGGGAGGAAAAATGAATCTGTCTCCATTTGCATATCAGAAATCGTGAAACCATCAAGCATCTTGATGGTTTCGCTATCGTCCGCACTGTCCCCTATCTTCCCATTAGCTTCCCATTACCCCCCATACTACAATCCCTCCCTCTCTCCCTCCCCTCCCGCCTTCCTTTCCCAGCCTGCCCCCACTCCTCCCCCACTCATGCTCTCTCTCCTCCATCCATCCCCTCTCCCCCCCTCCGCCTTTCTGACATCCAACCTTTCTCCCCTCCCTCCCTGCTCCCTGCTCCTTGCCCATCCCCCCTCACCCTCCCCCCTCCCCCCTCGCCCTCCCCCCTCCCCCCTCGCCCTCCCCCCCTCCCCCTCCCCCTCCCCCTCCCCCTCCCCCTCCCCCCTCCCCCTCCCCCTCCCCCTCCCCCTCCCCCTCCCCTCCCCCCTCCCCCTCCCCCTCCCCCTCCCCCTCCCCCTCCCCCTCCTCCCCCTCCCCCTCCCCCTCCCCCTCCTCCCCCTCCCCCTCCCCCTCCCCTCCCCCTCCCCCTCCCCCTCCCCTCCCCTCCCCCTCCCCCTCCCCCTCCCCCTCCCCCTCCCCCTCCCCCTCCCCCTCCCCCTCCCCCTCCCCCTCCCCCTCCCCCTCCCCCTCCCCCTCCCCTTCTCCCGCCTCTCCGGCCCTGCAACAGGAGGTTCGGCTGACCCGATGAACTTGACGGCGCGGCCAGAGTCGTCCTTGACGGGCGTGACGGTGAGCAGATTCCAGAAGGGCGTGCCGTCGCGGCGGTAGTTGAGCAGCCGCCCGCAGTACGCCTCGCCGGCCATCAGACTGCGCTTCAGCTTCGCGATCTCTGCGCGGTCAGTGTCAGGGCCCTGCAGGAACCGGCTGCACAAGGCCACAAAGGAAAGCTCTCACTTGCTGAACACCATTGTTGTTTATTGGTATGAGACAGAGATCAAGAGGTAGGAAGTAGGGCAAGGAGTTCAGGATCGTCTGAGTGGACAAGCGAGGAGGTGTTGGCCTGGCAAGTGTAAGCGGCGCAGGCAGAGTTAATGGTTTGTTGAAGGGCATTGGGGTTTCAGGGGCATGACTGCGAGTGGAGGCTTTGTGACATCAGGCTTGAAGGCAAGGGTCAAGGGAATAGGGTCCACACGGTGGCTCATGTGAATGTGAATGGTCTCTTCTCTTATTTATTAATTAGGCTTTCAAAAACGTGTCGTCTTAAGTGTTTATTCTATTTTGCGCAACGGAGGGGAACTGATTCGATCAGGAAGGACTGTGCAAACAAACTTGGAGCAACCGCCACATTCCTTCAAAAACTAATGCGTTGCCAAGCAGAGCTTCTCTGGAACCTCCCACAAAAATCGCTTTGAAAAAAACAACATGGAACATTCTTCCAGCCTCTTCCCACTCTTGTTCCCAGACCCTAACAAGGAAGAGAAAGGTCCAGGAAATCCATCCTCCCACATCGGCCCCACCTATCCTCCCAAGCCAAACCCTAAAGCGCCCCATCCCTCCTCCCTCCCTCCCTCCCTCTCCATCTCCCTCTCCCCCCATGCCCCCCTCCCCCATTCCATGCGCGGATATGGGCCCCGTTCCGTTACCAGTTGTGCCCGATGACCTCCCTGGGCGAGTACCCCGTCATCTCGTAGAAGCCCTCGCTGGCGAACATGATGGGCATGTCGGGCCGCGTGGCGTCCGAGATGACGAAGGTCTGCTGGAAGGTCGTCAGCACGGCCGTCAGCTCGCCCTGCTGCGCCGGCACCTTCCTGCCCTCCCCTCGCGGGCCTGCCGGCGGCCGCGGGGCCCCTCCGACACTGCCAGATGGCGCCATGGCCTGCGCTGAGAGATGAGCGGAGGAATAGGGAGGGGGAGGGAGAGAGGGAGAGTGAGGGAGAGAGAGAGGGAGGGAGAGAGGGAGAGAGCGGGAGAGAGAGAGGGAGAGAGAGGAGAGAGAGAGGGAGAGAAATAGAGAGCTAGAGCGATAGGGAGAGAGAGGGAGAGACGGAGAGCGCGAGAGAGGGAGAGAGGGAGAGAGAGGACAGTTGCATCGGCGGAGGATTGGACTGAAGAGCGCGCGGATTTGCGAGGCGCCACGTGGCGGACAGAGGGCGCGCCTGCGGGCGGGGCCAGCTCGCGTGGGCCAGTCGGAGCCGTCCGATGGGAAGCCATGGATTGACGGAGAGCCGTCCGATGGGGGGCGGGTGGGAGGCGGAGAACCACAGGTCACGGGGGACGTGGCCGCGCGCCAGATCCACCGACAAGCATCTCGTCCAACACGTGCCGAAATGCCATTGGTCGAGACACCGGAGGTTGATTTGATGGGCGCGGAAGTGGATCTCTGAGATTGGGTGCGCGCCGTCGATTCTGCACAGTGGACATTCCGATCTTTGGTTTGTCGTATGCAGACGTGGCAGGCGATGGAGGACATGCACATGCAGCCAGATTGGTGGGCCACGTGGCATCCACGGCGAGCTGGAATTCGATTGTGGACAAAAGACCGACCAATAAGAGCTGTCCGTTACACGAGCAACGTGTGACCGCCCAGTGGCTGGGCGAACGGACAGCGCATAGGCGGCGAAACGGGACAAGGACTTGTACGATACATGGAACGCCGTATCCGGTGCGGGAGGACGCTGGCTTACCAAGACCAAGCAACCATTGGATTCGATGGCCAACCATTGGCAATGGGGGGCACTCAGACAAGGGTTGAAAGTGAATTGTTACCAAGCGGTAATCTTTTGATCGGGTGAATATGACCATTTTTGGTAATAGTTCCAATCATTGGCAATGTTTGCCAGGCATTGGATGTATCCAATGGTTGGCGCAATTACCAGTGTTTTTGAACCATCGGATCCGCCATGATTTGACGTTACCAACCGCTGGCAAGCACTGGTTGGTTGCCATCCGATGGTCCGACCTGTGCGCATAAAAATGTTGAGTCAAATTTGTAATACGCTCGCTGCTTGTGAGTCCACTTTTGCTTTTGAAAACCTTTTTTTTGAGTTGGCCCAATCGCCCTTTTTTTGAGCGGCCCTCTGCTGGTTTTGGAGATTTCTTCTGTTTTGGTTTCTGCCCGAGGCAGTTGTGCACTCCTCTACCTGTTCCGGAGTTGCTCCGACGTGTCAGTAATTGCACGGAGCCACTTGAGCAGTGTCTATTTGCATTATGAGGGGGAATTTAGTACGCTCCGGGCTGTGTCTGACGCCCACCTATTGCAGATGTGTTTTCTCCGACCCGTCGCCTCATTTTAGAATTCGCTCTTGCCGATCGTGCGGCCATGAAGAACTGCTCGGGGATGTAGAGCAGCAGCTCTCAAGGGGCGCCTGCAACTCCTGTAGAGGCAGATAAGGCCATGAGAGGCGCTCCATTTAAGAAGCGAAAGCGTTAATCTTGTCACATACCTTCGACTTAGTTTTGAGCGGAGCATGCTGTCCAACCAAATGCTTCTCTATTGGCTCTCTATCGAATTGAAAGGGTGTTCGCTTCCCCTCTTGGTCGCCCCACTCAATGCTCCAATTCTGAAACTTCATTCTCCTTCCTCTGTGGGTTGGACTCTCAGACTGCAGCTTGGTTGCCTCACATCTTAAGCTTTCTTGCGGCTCAATCAGCAAGGAACTCTGGCTTCCAATTGCCTCCAAACCCTAAACGCACTCATCAACACTACTCAAAAGACAAAACCTAGCGACCAGCCGAAGTCCAGCTGCCATATACAGTAAAGAGCATTCAAACCCTAACTGCCACATAAGAAGATGGTCTCTGAATCCACCAAATACTCAAATCTAGCACCTCGTCTGTAGGTTTGATTGCCTCTCACAATCTGTACAAAGTATATGCTGAATCCCGTCAAGAAGAGAGGGCGTCACCTGTCAAATCGATGTGTCAATCCTTACCTCACTACTTGAGCAAACTTTGAACCTAAGGCAACTGAAAAGGCAAAGTTTAGCTGGTGAATTTATATCCTCACTAGTAGGAAAGAAAAGGCAACTTTCCACAGCCTCAGGAAAGCTAGGATTAAGGGCGGAGATTGATCCTACGGTTTTCTTTTTCTCCAAATACATCAGAAGAAAGGGGTGAGCATTGCAAATACGAGAAAGCCTGACTGCTTATTAGATGGCTTCTTGATGATGGTCCTATCGTTGAAAGCACAATCGTTTCTTCCCCAAAGGAGAGGCGTGACATGCTATTATTATTCCTACGTTGCTCTGTCGCCCATCTGCGCACAGCCCATCACCCTTGCACCTTCTGAATGCATCATAAGATAAGGAGCAAAGACCAGGTCGCACTTCGTGGTCTGCTGTAAATCCAATAAAAAGTTCTAGCGTTCTAGTTCTAGTAAAAAATATATGTCCATATGCAATGAGAATGCATAAGGGAGGTCGGGTGGGGAGGGTGGGGGTTGGCTAGCTAGCTAGCTCCCTCCCTCCCTCCCTCCCTCCCTTCCCCCACTCCCTCCCCCTCCCCCTCCCCCTCCCCTTCTCCTTCCCCTTCCCCTCCCTCCTCCCCTTCCCCTCCCTCCTCCCCCTCCCCTTCCCCTCCCTCCTCCCTCCCTTCCCCCACTCCCTCCCCCTCCCCCTCCCCCTCCCCCTCCCCCTCCCCCTCCCCCTTCCCCTCCCCCTCCCCCCTCTCCCTTCCCCTCCCCCTCCCCCTCCCCCTCCCCCTCCCCCTCCCCTCCCCCTCACCTCCCCCTCCCACTTCCCCTCCCTCCTCCCCCTCCCCCTCCCCCTCCCCCTCCCCCTCCCCCTCCCCCTCCCCTCCCCCTCCCCCTTCCCCTCCCCCTCCCCCTCCCCCTTCCCCTCCCCCTCCCCCTCCCCCTCCCCCTCCCCTCCCCCTCCCCTCCCTCCCCCTTCCCCCTCCCTCCTCCTCACCTCCTCCTCACCTTCTC
This sequence comes from Zygnema circumcarinatum, assembly GCA_037447605.1. Classification (NCBI taxonomy): domain Eukaryota; kingdom Viridiplantae; phylum Streptophyta; class Zygnematophyceae; order Zygnematales; family Zygnemataceae; genus Zygnema; species Zygnema circumcarinatum. The sequence goes on from CM074806.1 coordinate 797,151, forward strand.
CCTCCCCATCCCCCTTTCCCCCTCCCCCTTTCACCCTCCCCTTTACCCTTCCTTTCCCCTCCCCCTCGCCACGGCCTTTGTTCCGTCGGCGCGCGACCCCGCCACGTGGCGGACCTGTCACGCGCGCCCCTCGGGGGAGGGAGTGCGCGGGCCGCGGCCTCGGCCGTACGGGCCACGCGGCGCCGCCAGGAGGGCGGGCCGAATCCCCCTCATCCGCCGCCGGCCAATGGGCGCCTCGCGCGCCGCTCTCGCTGCTGCCGCCTCCCGAGGGGAGGAAGGGAGGGAGGGAGAGGAGTGGAGAGGGAGGGAGAGGAGTGGAGAGGGAGGGAGGGAGGGAGGGAGGGAGGGAGGGAGGGAGGGAGAGGAGTGGAGAGGGAGGGAGGCAGGGAGGACCAAAAAGAGAGGAGAGAGACCAAAAGGACGGAAGGGGATTGGGCTTGATCTTGTCAGCAGGAAAAGAGCTTTTGGCAGGAGAGAGAGGAGGAAGGCAGAGGAGATTGAAAGGGAGAGAGAGAGACAGACGCAGGCATTTGGCGAAGCAGAGGAGTGTCGATGGCTCTCGTGAGAGCTCCCATGGTCACTCTGCAGACAGGAGTTCTTGCAGAAAGCAGCAGTGCCAGAGAGCAGGCGAACCCTAGCGGAGCTGTGAAGCTCTTTGGAGGCAGATCAGGGTTTGCAAGCAACGGCGATGATAGGTTTAGCGCTTTCCATGCAGCTGTGGAGTTGAGACAGGTTTGTCAGTCCTAACTATGTCCCTGGAATAGTAGGTCAGTATGAAGGTTATGCGGCTTGTTTCCGCACTTGAATCAATTTAATGGCTGAGGACTTCACATTTTGATGTTAATGAAAAACAAGCAATGCGTGCTCAGCATCATTTGCCATCATAATATGTATTCTCTTGCGGGTGATGTTCTTGTTTACTCTTTGAAGCTCTTGCTCTTACTCTCCTTGTGATTACAGCCTGCCTCTTTCAGACATGCAAAGGTGCGAAAATGTTCCGCAGTTAGAGCCACAGTAGCAACGTTACCTGCAGAGGCTGCGGAAGGTTCGAGAGAGAGCAAAGTTCAGCCAGAGGGTATGTTGCTTGCGCTATTCGGATTGGTTGCTTATGGAGTCAAATTGAAAACATTTAATTTGCAAGTTGTGCTCCTACGATTGCAAAAATGTAAATGAGTTGTGTTTGACTTCTCTAGGCTTCACAGCTGGCACAAGCACCTTCTCCTAATGCAGCAGATTATTTTGTTGCGGTGTACTCTTGTGTTGGATATACTCGTCGGTTGTAGGTTTTGATACTGACAATACCAAGCCCTGCAGTTCTGCCTGAAGTTATTGACTATACTGACT